>JAQFXY010000090.1:0-64703 GCA_034693865.1 Ceratophysella sigillata
TTCCCCGATTTCCCCATTTTCCCCAGCTGACCAATACCCCAATTTCCCCGATTTTCGCACCCCGTTTTCCCCACCCCGAATGGGGAAGGACCAACACTGCTCTTTTTCTTTGTCGTTTAAATCATTAAATTTTAGTTATTTGTGTGCACTCGAACCTCTCAACTACATACTATCATACTACACGAAGAAACTTGGATTGGAAAGCATGGCCTTGGCAGATTCGGAATTAGACTTCGCCCTACATTCCCGCACGAACTCTGTAACTGTAACTGCTACGAGTCGAGTCCTAGATACTTTAAATACAAATTAATGTGGTATTTAGTTAAGTAAATTCCTTCGCGTTGCACGAATGCCAATTTACATTTATATTTCCTTAAATCAGTTTTGCAGTATTATTGTTTAATCTGTCATGTCATATGCAAATAGCTGCACTGCATCATTAGTTTTTGCATTTTATTTTTGCATTACTTATCGTTCGGATCAATTTGCCATTCGGATCCTTTATTAGCCCGGACCCTTTTGACACTCGGTTCCTATTATTCGGGTCCTATTGCTCAGGTCCTTTTGACACGGGCCCTTTTGATTTGGATCCTATGACGGGGAGCCGTGCTTGATAGCGTTATGGACTAAAGTAATAAGTGTAATAGAAACGTCGTAAAATGCGGAATGTGGATCCGTTCTCCGCCTGTCGTCGATGTCGTGCCATGAAATCGAAGCTAGAAAAAAAGATGAGTATCACCTCTAAGAAAATGCGGAGCTAGGGTGAAGGGTGGGCGGGTCTTTTTGGCAAAGCGACTTTTGCCAAACAGGAAAAACGTGGCGACTTTTGGCAAACACCGATTTTGAGTGTGTTTTTTTTACATTTTTGATTTTCCAAAAAGGTCAATACAAAATTCGTAGTTTGCCAAAACTACGTTTGGTTTCCAATACAAAGTAAATTGTTTTGCCATTTTGCAATTTTGATAAATCACCTTTCTTGTTGAGGTTCTGCTACGTTTCACTGTCGCAAAATCAATGCCCCTGATGGTGGACTACACAACTCAATGAGCCAAGTACAAGAAGACAAACGAAAGATTGAGTGACCAATGCAAAAATTATTCCCATAATTTCACACTAATTAAATTCCGTTACTGCATAACCAGAATCACAATGTTCATTCCGAATTTTCCAGCATAATGACTTCGATTTTTGTATGACATTTTTCTAGTTTTGTGTTTCTTTTATTAAAAACCGAAAGTTTTCAGTTTTAACTACGTTTACAGTACTACACATCACTCATTGTTCCATTTTAGGCAGGTTTGCCCATTGTGCAAAGTAAAATTTTTGTTGTTTGCCAAAAAGGCAATTCAAGAAAACATTTGATGTGTAGGCTTTTGCTGAAAGTCGCTTTAAAAAGAATTTCCAGCTTTTTCCTGTTCGGTGAAAGGGAGGAAGTACAAAAAATGCTGAGATTAGAAACTGCTCGTCCGAGTCTTAAGTCCACATTTTATTGACATGGACGAGAAGGAAGACGACTGGAGTGGAGAAGGTCAAGCCGATAGTTTGAGATAATAAAATGAAGTAAAACCCGCCCAAGGACCTAAACACACACGTATTTCATTTAGGAAAGTAGTTGGGGCTTCCCCTCCTCTGCCCTTTCCATCATCGAGTGGGAGTTGGAGTTACTGAAGCGTTAATGAACCCGCTATAACCTTTGTTCCGCTGTTTAAAAGGCTTCGTCTTTTCTGCTTCATCCCACTCTTCTTCGTCCCACATGTTAACCACAGCGACCCTAATCAATCCGTATATGTATGCATGTGTACTAAACCTGTTCCTTGGCTTCTCATTCATTGGTTCTGCTCAACGCCTTCGTTTCTGATTCGTTCATTCGAAGTTCATTGGAAGATTTATCTTCAATGAGGTATCTTACTGGATTACAACACAGAACCACACCCAGGTCACAGGTCAACGGCACGATGTTACTAATTTGTTCGTAATACAACATCATGCCAGAAGTAGAAAACCCAGGTGAAAGTGCCCGATTTACGGTGCGAAATTGACGTCGGTTGATATATGTATGTATTTATAACTAGCCCAATGTAATCTTAGGAATTAAAATGTACGAATACGGCAAAACAGTTGAGATACGCGGATCAGTGTCTTGCACTAAAACGTGGGTTGCAGGTTCTATTTTATTTGGGAAATCAAGCCTTCTAAGCCCGTTTATGAAATTCCGTTGTGTAGATGTTTGGTTGACCATAATATATTTATGATAAAGAGCGCGGCTGTTTTACGGTCATAGTCTTACCCGATTTGAGATTTTTGGTTGGGGTTGGGATGGGTAATCCATTTCCCATCTCATTTTCTATTTTTTCTGGATGAGTAAGAAGAAACAAGTTGGAAGAAAGTAGACAATATGTCGAAAAATGAAGTTATAGGCTTGAACTATCAAATTGTTGCCACGTGCATGTTACTTTCATCCATAGGCTAATCCATAAGCTTGGTTATTATTATTTCATATTTTGACGGCCTGATTTCTTTAGAATTAACGGTTGAAAGTGAAAGGTGAGCAGGAAAGCGAGCTTTCTCTTTTGGATCTGACAGGCGAGGCAATTGGACAGAGTAAGGCAGAGTAAGCTATAAGTTAGTCACGCTCGTTTCCCTTAACGACGACGTGTGGGGGTGTAATATTACACCGCGCTGGAGACACGGATTGAACATAACTCGTATCCAGCAAATGGATTCTTGAGTAATCTCATTTTCCTGGGTCACCGGGGTCAGTCTCTCATACGATGTTTCAACTTTGGCTAATTGTATGCAGCATTTGTTAGTCTACCAAACTTGCAGTCAAAACTTGGAAGTGCGGAAGTTATTTAATTTTCGTTGAAGCTGCAGAAAAGTTGAATGCACAAACTCTACGTCATATATTTCTCTATGTAATTATTAGGTTAGCTCACTCTTCAGCTGGTTCCTTACTTTAACAAGAGCTTCTCGTTTGATTAGGCTACTATCTAAAAGGCCTAGTGTGTGTTGCAACTTTAAAAATTAACATTTTAAATAGTTGCTAAGGCCTGCTACAAATTCTTACCTATTGCGACATGCAACTGGAATTCCCGGATCCTGACAAATCAAGTGTTGTCCAAAGCAGTCCAAAAATTGAGATTGAATCATTTTGAAGAAAAACTGTCGCCTGTGCTCTGTGGACACAAGAGACGGTCTGAAGTGCAAAAAAAATCGCTTAAAATATAAGGTCCGCTATTGTGTAATATGAATTGAAATTTCAAACCTTAATTTTATTTTATTTTCAAAGAATTACAATTAAAATTACAAGACAACAATATGTAAATCCACAAGACAAAATACTATCCAGTTTACTGCTAGCAAGCTCCTGCTTGACATTTCTATTGCATACCTGAGTGAAAAGCTAATGTCAGTTGACTAGATAGGATGGTTAAATAGTTAATGCGTTTGAATGTTTTTTGCTGAATCGAGTACAAAATGAGGCTTACTATATCCATCCTCGAGCTCACCTGTCCAATCTCATGAAAAACTATGCTAGCAGTCAACTGGAGTTTGACAATACGACACGACGAGAATAAAAGGTCATCAAGTACTACCTAATTGTAGATTGTGAACGTCTCATTGCACAATTCTGATTTATAATACTTAAGCCGATGAAGAATTCCAGCCCCAGCATTCCCGTTCAGCCGGCCAAAGTAAGTTTCATGTGTTAAATAATCCAGCCGACTGGTCACAAATATTAATAAAAAGTGGATGTTGTACATAAATGCAGTGTTTATATTCAAGCAACTCAAGCTTGGAACGTGGAGATCAACATAAGTACAGTACGGATTATGGCAACGGCTATGCAATAAATACTCACTAGTGGACATTGGAATTAAGTTCTCTAGCATTCTAGACAGACTGGGAATTATGTAGAATTAGAAGGGAAAGAGCTTTTGGCTTACAATACATTAGAGACCCTTCATATCATTTCATATACAAGAGCGATATTCGCATTTTCTACGCAGGAGGAGTTGACAGGAATAAATACATCAATCAATGCTAGTTGTATCATGTACCCAAAAACTACATTACGTAAATGTTAGACTTATAGAGTCATATCATTAGTTGGAATTTACAATTGATCCACAATTAGGCTTGCTAATCTTAAGTCTAAGCAATTCTCAAAGACAAAGCAGGTCGACCGGGGGTTGACAATAGCAAGCACCTACAGAAACTGAATCAAGAGTTGAATGAACCGACTACCAAATTACACACGAAGAAACCTTTTTATTATTAGACTTTCCACTGCATCAAGTTGTTATTTTTACAAAAAGCCGGTGCTGGACGTTGACACACGCGGCTCGTCGTAGTAGCTCCCACTTTAGTGGTGACAACGAATGGGATGAATGAGGCCGGAGCCCATTGCAAAACTTTCTGGTGACCCATTTTCCGAAACTGTTGGACATCGGAGGCCGGAGGGACACTCACACTTTCGATTGACCAGAAACGTGTCCGCCGTCTCACTCACAAACTTACAAATGTCCCCTGTTCCGCATGTTGGGAGCTGCCAATTAGACAAAAGACACAAAATTTAGACATAGCAGACTGCAGCGAGCAGGATTATCCCGTTTTACTTAAGCATAAAAGCCCGTTTCGGCTTCCCTATTATAATTGTTTTTATTTGATTATTTATACGCCTTGATTCTAGTTTGTAATTTCTAAATGGAGTGAAACGAGGACTAAGGCGACTTTTTCTCTGAACCCACTCAACACTGTCGATATTACATTACATATACGTTACTGGCGTGGGCTCGTGAGGCACTGAAATGCTATGGATATCCTTGTAGAGTTAGGAATTATAATAATGCTCGGAAAAGGTGTAGGTGGATCTTGAATTAGAGCTTTGGACACATCCAAGACTAGACATGATTACAACCTGCTTTCCTCTCTCAATTCTCAATTCCAAATGCCAGATGCCAGAGTATCCGAGCAAATAGATTGGCTCAGATCTGGATACTGTATGTACGCCCTCACTTCTCAATTTCTCTCTCAATATCCCTTTCACTCTCCTGGATTGCATATGCAAAGCAGCGTATTAGCCAGCCATGGAACCCTTTCCACTGTTGAGAAACTCCTTATTAAGTCAAAACGGATCCGGGACTACCTGTGTTCTTTTCAGCTCTTTCCCCACGCTGCCTGTTGTTATAGTGACTTGAGACTGGGAATGGATTGAACTCAGTGAATGATGAACAAAAGCTTTTAGACACAACTGGATAATAGTCCGCATTTGTCTTCACGTGTTTCAAAATCCTCGATTCAAGATATCTCACCAATTATCTAATGAACACTCTTCCTAAACATATGGCCACCCACAAACTCTGAATTCCTTTCTCAGTTATCAAATTAAGCCTTTTTTCTGAAACGTGAATGATATTCTATTCTGCACTGGCATGGGACATTTAGAACTTTTAGTGCAAATTGGCAATTTATGACCTTCGTTGGAATTCAGGCTGTAGGAGCAGCAGTCGCAGAAGGGCTGAAGCTAATTGTGCCGGAATGTATGTAGCCAAAATTCTTGGGTCAATCTTTGATATATTTTTAAACACTTTCCTTGACGCTTGCTTTAGCATGTATCTGCTGCGAAATAGCACCATATGTATTGCATCCTATGTGAATATGTAATAAAGTTGTTCACCAGCGGATTAACGAACCTGAGGTGCGGTAACGCCGTGTTAATTTTTTAAAAAATGCCAACTTACCGGAGCACAGATATAGCTGACATCCATCACTTCCGACTCGGCATCAATATCTCCGTAGTGCTGCTTGGCGAGTTCGTAGTTGTGGGACTCGGGACAGACGCATTGAATATGATCCAGCTGAGAAAGTTTCTCCGAAGTTGTTTTGGAGAAAATAGTTTTACTCGTGTATGCCGTATGACCCGGCTCACACACGGCCAGGCTGGATGTTTTCCCACAAAACTGTCAAATGGAGAAAAACAATTTACATTCTGCCGTTCCACTCATCCTAATATTCCTCAGACTCAAATGCTCTCAGCAACTTTCCAATATTTACTTCCGCCAAACCAGAACCCGTTATTTTCAGAGTCACGGTTGTCAAGAAATCAGAACATGCTTCATATACGCAAGCCGAGATGGAAGTCAACCAAGTAAAATGTGAAACCCACTTATGGCGAGGAAGTGGCGGCTTGAACGTGACAGTTTTATTTTGGTTAGAAGGCCTGTCATGCCCTATTCAAGACTCTCCTGTCACCGCTCTTCCCTTCCGCTACAATCATTTCAACACCGGATCTAAATGCTTTTGAGCATTCCCCCAAAATTGGGCAGCGACAAGCGAACGAGGACAATTTGGGCAGCAACAATTGGTCCCTGCAATAATTTGCCCCAGGAAAATTGGTCCCAGGAAAATTGGGCCAGGGGCCAATGGGGCAAGTGATGTCCTGACTAAAAGAATAACAACATCACCTAACGTACTTTTTCAAAAAATACTTTCCTCAAAGACGGCAAACTTTCGTATGACAATTCACTAGGGATCAATTGTCACATGGGAATGGGACCAATTGTCGCCTAACGCTTTTTGAAGAAGGAAGGCAGTTAAGCCGAGGCTAATGCATGCGGTTTCCGGAGTGACTAAAAGCCTTGACTGACTTAGGCATAGCGTAATCGGGAGCGGATTCATCTTCGAGCATGCATGTCGGGATTAGATTAGAGGTGAGTGAGTGAGCGTAGGCATACGTAATGAAGGGCCTAATGCCTTGTCACAAACTAATTTAAAATATACAAACTTTTTTTTTACAAAAGCCCATTCATTCCCCCGAATCCCTACGAAGTGGTTCAAACTCAAAACACTCTCAGAAAATACATAAACAGGGAGGAGATTGATCTTAATCTCAACTAAGTTGAACTTAATATTGACGTTGCACGAAATACACAACCGGGTTTACAGGTAGCATGTACACATTGGATTCAAGATACATCGGGGAATACTTGTTAATTGGGTACCGTAAGCGAATGCAGAAGTATATGCCATAAATAACACAATGAATCAGGCATGATGTCATTACGTGCTGTAGCAGTTGACTACGATTACATTGGCCCTTATTGTTTTATTCCTTTTACCATGCTCCGCTTATTGTAAGCGTGACGGTTGGCTTTTTTCATTTGACCCTTACTTTTTTCAATTGATAGTCTGGAACCCCGCTTGTACACCAACATAATCTAAAACCGTTTTAAGAACTTAGGCCTTTTCTATTTTGTTTATCGCGAAAAATACTACTTACTACTACTAATAGCTTTAGGTATGTATTTACATATTAGAAGTGGAATGAAGTGTAAAGTGCATCGTGCCCTATTGGATACTAAATGCCGTTTTTGAAAGTACCACACGGTGCACAGACAAATCTGCAATTAGCAAAAATGTGCATATAAAAAGGTGCATTCTACGAGAATGCAGGAATTACGGGCTGATCTATTAATGTGTGATGTAGTATTTGTAGTTTGTAGGTTGTGTGAACCCATAGTGAAACTTTGTAGTGAACAAACTGTGTACCAAATTTGAATAAGTGCATCATTTTGAAAATAATGGATGACTGCATCATTTTGAAAATAATAGATGACTACCCGAATCTATGACGCAAATTCATTTGGGCGTTATGTTGCAATTGTGATGGAATCATAATAGCGTGGGAGTAGTTTGTAACCTTATTCGTTAAATTTCACAAAACCGAAACGGCCTCGGATTCTCGAGGGAGTCCAGGTTTCAAGGAACGGATTGAAGAGGACAAGAGGCTCATAATTTGCTATTCTGGAGAACTTGGGTCCAGGGCCATCAGGCTCAGTTATAAATAGTGAAGGCGTAGAGGGTAAAAATATGGGTTATATAGGAAAAAGTACCATGATTCATTCAATTATAAATTATTCTGTCCCATTAGATCTGGGTGTAGAGAGACCACTTAAATTGGAGGCACATATCTGCACGAGCATAAATTGTTTCCATCATTTATAAGGAAAATAATAAATCAACCAAACTCTAGCAAGTTAGCCCGACTCCATGGTCACAATTCAAAAAAAGGGTAACCTAGCTGAATTTCAATGAAACGAAAATGTTAGCATTTCCACTTTCTATGCGTTGGAATATTAAGAATCCGAACGAATATAAAAGTTCTGTACTGTTCAAACTGGGTACGACAAGCGACAATCCATGTTAAGATAAAGGTACTCTTGGTTTGAGAAATTCTTCCTGTAGATGTGTCACAACATGGATAAAGTTTGACCCAACGTCCTGCCGCGTCAAGTCCATGACATAGAGTCATCCTAAATACACCGTTTAAAAGCTGACTTTCCAGGAAACAAAGGTTTCCGCTTTCCGTTTTGCTTTGATCATTAGGCTACATCGAACTTACCGTTCCTGCAGTTCGGATGTCGGTGCTGGAATGCAGTGTCAATTTTCGATTTTCGATGTCAGCCTTTCAACGACGTATTTTCCATATCTTTAGGTACAGTGGTTGACCAAGGACAGTAGGTCAAATTTCTTGCGTATTACAGCTTACAGCTGCAAGACGAATATCTTAAATCCGTAACATTCTCTTCATGGGAAAGTTTGGTTTAAACTAATACAAGAAGTTGGAGTCACTAGTCTGAGTCAACCACTTGACGCAGAATCATGCCAGGATGCGTCGTAGGAAAACTGACATTCCAGAGAACAAAAGATTCAGTAAACTTTTGATTTAAGATTGATTCACCAGCAGAAAATTGACATAACTTTCCATGATCTGTAGAAGCAATTAAGTTTAAATACACAGCTTGTAGCACAGCTTGTAGCGTAGCACAGCTTGTAGATGGCGTACTCGCTGGAAACAGTTCGCATTGAAGGACAGCGGTATAACCTATGGATCATGCATCAACCAGAAAACTGAATCTTTTGTTCTTTGGAATACCAGCTTTCTAACGACTCACTCTACGTTAAGAGATTGATTCAAGGCGTGCGGCTCAAATGCTTTTAACATACAGCTCAGAACCAAACCCGGCTCTTAAGCCATGGTGACGGATGACGGAGCGGAGGAGTAGAAAGGGAATATATGTACATAAGCCCAACTACGTCGATCTAATACGCTGGACCATTGGCATCGAATATCGAATCATGGAACTCGTACTTGCACTTAGGTTTTCCCATAAAGTAAGTGCAAAAAACTCTCATTTCTGCTTCAAACATGCTCAAGTGGATTCCATTGCCTTTAAATCAGGACTCAAGGCTCGTGTGAACGGATCCGGAATGAATGAGGACAATAGGAATTCTATTCGGGAGGTGTTTCAGTTTCACTTGGATTTGGATCTAGCATTCAGCTTTGCTCGGGGCTTCGTGCTGCCTCTCAAACTATATTTATTAGTGGGACGTGAGTTGAAGGCTCCGGAAAAATGTTTGAAAATCAGTTTTACTTTCTACTCTCTGATCAGGCGAGCAAGCGACTCTGGGAATCAAAACAAGCTAAAAGGGAACTGAAGGTTTTATAAGTGAAGGAAATGCTTTTACATTTCCTAATACTAAAATCAACAGAGTTACTCAAACAAAGTAGGCTTATACAAACAAATTACCCTAATACATGCTTCTCCGTAAGTCAGCCCAAAATGCGAATTCCAGCATTAATGCTGTAGCCAAGTTAAGCAAATATTTCAGTAGAAATGGTAATAGAATAACTTTAATTAATTTAAACTATTGTACATGTATTTATTTTGGAAACTACTGAAAAATAATGTAATAAATATGTACCTAATGTAATTCCCCCGTATTGTCACAATTACATTGCACATGCTAGAACACGATATAAACAGAATGATTGGACACGAGGCTGTTGGCTGATGCACATATATGTGCATCCCATTGAAACGAGCTGCTTATCTGTATAGCCGAATGTCAACTCATGGGCTCCAAGTAAAAACAATGTGAACGATATTTTTTGGACTAATTTTTAAGAAAATGTTTGATCCTTTTGAGTTTCAAAACTTGGGCTCAATACGTATATGTAGTAGATCAAATAGAGTTTTACAAAAACAATTCACCCATTTTCTACACATGCAATATACAGTATTTGGCGTGGGATGTTTTCATGGAGGTTACCATTAGTGCACGTTGTGAATCTGAGAGCACGAGAACGTATAAACGCTATATATCTGTAGATCCCTAAATTGTAATCATCCACACGTTCTTTTTGGGTTAAGAAGCTTCAAATTGATGCACGCAACGAGGAATTCCACTTAAATAAGAGCTTTTATTGACAGTGTTAATTGCATATTTTATTGAACCATAACATGAATCGGATCTTTGACGTGCGCTAACTCGAGCGTGAAAATTGGTAATTTTGCAGAACAAAACTCATCTACTTGTCACCCCAATCTTTTATCAATCAAAGTTAATACCGTGACAGGTAAGTGAGACTACATATACTTGTCTACAAACTACATAGAAAGTTCCACGTGGAGCCTAAAAGTAGCTCAAGTCGTCAGAATTCAGAACGTAACATAGCCATAGATAAGCAAAGAATATGATGAATGACGTGTGAGATTTGTGTTTCCCACAAAAGGAAACCCCGAAATTACTAGGCTCGTAATGTATACAAATTATGCTTATCTTGGCACGCTAAGCGGCAATTTATTCGATTCTGGCTAAAAATATTTTCATAGTTGAGATTCAGCATCTGAGCCGCCATATAATTTGTTTATAACAAGATCTTCGCTTCCCGGTTTGATGCACCGTCATTATAAGTTCCGACTTTATTTTCACACTGTAAAGAAAACGCGGATATATCCACCAGATACATCTAAGGAACATTCTAATTTCGAAACACCTTCGTTTAAGCGGAAAATGGGAATTTCAGGCCGCCTTAACGCTGCCAGTGAAATTATTTCCCAATATTTTCTTGCTCAACTAAAATTTTAAAGCCCAGTTTTAAGCATTTTTAAGGACAAGTACAAAATCCCCAATTTATGCAGGATTATCAAGAATTTAGTCAACGTATTTTCATACGGTTTGTTTATATGTATTATTAATTACTCTCGGTCTAAGTCTCGGAGGTAGTAGAATTAGAATCACGAGGAAGTTGAGCTGGGCTCATGATTCTAGATCTAATTTTCTGAATATTGGATCCCGTAGCTTTGCCTATTATCTCTATGTCAGCAGGACACTACCGGAAATATGATCACTTAATCCAAACTCAGGAATGAGTCTGTTTTGAGAATCCTTGGCAAAAGCCAACCAGTCATAATGGCTCAATATGCCCGTATTTCGTTCAAAGTTAATTTGACTGCATGATTACAGGTATTATTTGGTTACCCACTGCTAAGCCTGTGGTTTTCTGCTATTTATAGAATGTATTATTAGGCAAGAAGCAGCGATATTCATCTGGGATCCCAAAAGTTTATTTACATTTGTAGTACACCCATTGCGTCATTCATCCCACGCCCAATTTGTTCTTCCGCAAGCTCCAACTCTCTGCAAATGTCTAATAGGCCTAATTGTAGTCATGGATTATATATGTACTATATGTCTGCTAAGATTTTCTACATATATTTACTTATTGTTAGATACCTATCAACAGTATTTCCAAATGTGAACCGCCTTGTAATACGGATTCTGCTTTTGTAAACACTCAATTTTCCTCCTTCATCTCCAATATAATCGAGAATATCTAATCCAATCCATTGTTTCTAGCGACTAAAGACAAAGACTGACCCAGTTACATAAGCCTCTCTTCCCCGTAAATCAATGAGGATCTATGTATTTACATTGTTCCTTGTTGGCCAAAGATATTCTACTTCTCACGGTATCTACGCCGCTGAATGCTGCAATCGTGTTTGCTTAATGAATTTAGAATTGAATTCCATCATTTTCTATAGCCTTAAAATCCAGTGGCCAACCCGTAGACTCCAAATCCAAAATAAATATTGAGTAATACAGTATTCAATTCGATCTCAAAATCCGTCTGGCAATATAAGGATTAGCCTGGTTCTATGCAAGGAAAGGCAAACAATACGGACCAGATAATGAAGAGAGTCGAACCAAAATAAGAGCCACATACTAATAAGGGCCAAAACAGTATGAGCCAAAATGACAACAGCTAATGTAAATATTTACCAACTGAAACGCAATAGGGCTTTATTATTTCATTGAATTTTACTTTGCGGCTCTTACTATGGCGTGGATAATATTTTGAATATAATCTTATACTTGGCTATCACTAAGATAGCATAATTTCTAAATCATCCCGTGAATCTCGATTTACCATTTTAGAATCAATAAAATGCAATCAACAAAATTATATGTTTGATAGTTTCAGAATTCTGAATATTTCATCTTGCATACCATACAATACCAGCCATCGGAGCACGGTATATCCGAAAAAGTATGCACCAATTAGGTAGAGAATTATTTACGCATCCAAAATGGACACAAATCAATTAATTTAAGAATGCGCTGGAGTGAGATACATAGTCACTTGACGGGATTGATGAGTTTGTCGAAGCTATGCATTAGAAATTAACATATAATTTGGTAAAAGCTGATTGGTCGCTCCAGTCGAATTAGCTCTTACCTTGTACTGGTCAGAGCCTTGAGTGACGGATTGGCCATCGAATGGGTCCCATACCATCGGACAGCTTCCTGTAGAGCAAGCACACATTCTCTGCTGATTGACGCCCTTGGCGTTGGCTTGCAAGTATCCGCAAATTGCATTAGGTCCACATAACGGGGCTTGAATCGACTAGAGAGAAACCAGAAACAAATTACCGCTTTACTCAAACTAGGGTGCCAAAATGGGTCGAGTCAAGCGGGTCGGGCCGGGTCGGATCACTCGAATTTCAACCCGAGACAAATTCGGGTCGGGTCGGGTTGGTCTATTTTTAACCATAGACAGTCTCGGGTTCGGGTGGTGTGGAGTCGGACATTACCCGATGATTCGAGTCGTTCAAATAAATGACCCAATATTTTTCGGGCAGTCGAACGAATTACCCGAAAGATTTCGGATCGGGTCGGGAGCTTGAAATAACCGACCCATTTGGAACTTTAACTCAAATCCATACAGTGGGTTTGCCCGGTTTGGGATTATTATGCAAACGCTTTTGATCTTCCATACAAAGGGATTACTGTACCGGGAAAGCTCCAAACCTTCAAACAGCAAACAATTGAGAGTCCGCATCACCAGCCAAAGCAACAAAAAGAATAATCGGAAAGCTCACAGAGGAAATACGGGTACGGCTGCAGGTTGAGAATTCTGATTCTCAAAAATATTTACATTTTGAAACTGCAGCCGAATGTTTCAAAGCAAGCTTGCCATGCATACGCGAATATAAACCAAAAGCCCAAATGACATCACCTGTTACGTCTATTGTTTTATGTTCTACAAAATAATGAGATTTGATTAGTTTACTATGCAATTTTGCAGTTGATCGATTTGGATTGAGAAACGAATATAATAATAAGCTATTTAGAACAAAAAACTTCAAAGTTTTGTGTTCAACATAAGGATGAAACCCAGGGTTGGGCAAGCTATTATTTATTTTTAAAATATTGTATTCTAAAATACATAGTTTCATCAAAAAACGTATTTTACCTATAGTACAATTTTAATTTTTGTATTCTGACCCCATCAGGGACACTAAAATCCGTATTAATGAAACATTACGACGTATTAACGTATAACAACGAGTCGTATTTAGCCGTTCGATATTAGGGCTGTCTACACAGAGTTTTCAGTTATAAGACAACCTTTGCTATTGTATTTGTGATTGTATTGCTATATTTGGCTTTATTTTGCGGTATTTTAAATTCTAATCGATTCCTGTATTTTAAATAATTTTATTCGTACATGCATTTACTTTATGTGTTTTGTTTTCTAGCATCAAATGGTATTGCATTTTGAGTATTGTATTTTAAAGCTATAATTCCATAATTATTTAAAAATCGCCACAAATACAGTTACGATAAGGAAAACCCCGCTTTTAGTTCGCTCTTAATCAAAAGGATTAATTAGTATTAGACGTCGTGCCAATGAGATGTGACAGGGAGGTTGATAGACAGGCTTATTTATTTAGAGAATCATGACAGGTGACAGTGAACCAATCGTTGGACACGAGAAAGTGGAACAAGGAAACGGATATAATATGTAAGCACTGGATATATGAATCCATTGTTTAAGTCGTGGGTGTAAATGCCATTTTCCTAATTGAATATTTGGCTGACACGTGAAGAAAAGTTAATAATATTACACTAAGGGTTTCCTATTTCTACAAAAGAAAGAATCCGCTACAGAATGGATTGCCTATTTTCCATAATGTATCATGCATTTGTATTGACTGAGTAATCGATTCAAATGAATAGCATGAAAGGACGTAAAACCCTGTCCCGATCCGGATTGACAGGTGAAAACTGAGCCGGAGAAAGTTTTCCTTGTGTGAATTCCACATACATACTTTGCTATTCACTTTGCTGGTGAAGACAAGAGCACAAAGTAGGAGCGGAATAATAGCTAAAGCTCAAGGAGCATCTAACAATAGAGCCGGTCGTGAAGCTATGGAAATAGAATCAATTCGTGTATTCTGCCTATTAAATGTCCTATTGGCTTTGGTTCCAGTGTAAACTCAATCCGAAGTGGGTGGCCCAAAAGCCCTGATTGAGTCATCATTCATCATGCTTAATGGTCATGCTCATGTTACAGGACACTATTCAAAGATTTTGGTCCAAGATGAAATGTTTGTGACATGATTGTTCAATATTGACGGTTCGGGCGGTTGAACTGACAAATGCTAAACTGGTATATCGAAGCTGATTTTCGCGGAAAGGCTGACAAACTGAAAGTGATATGACTGGAAAATATTAAATTGGTATTGTAGGAACAGTCTAGAATCTTGAAATCCTTTCAGACGCAAAGCCTTAATAATAAGCCTTTTACTTGTTGCGTGAGGCCTCGGAATTGAAACTAGGATTACGAGTTTGCCAAGTAAAACTGCTCAGAGTCGAAGAAAACTTGTTTTACGTTATAATAAAGCTAATTAAATGCAATCAGCTGTAGAATTGATTTGGGAAAATAATTAAATGATTAAAAATGGCTAAAACATAAACATTATACACATACCAAAATAAATCGTTTGTCAAAATTGTCAAAATTAGCTGGAGGCGTAAAGCATTAATTTATAAACACAATTCCTGAACACAAATTTTTAAACGTTTTCTTCATGCTTCACGCAATGCTTTATGCTATTTTACGCTTTATGCATGGTAGAGAGTTAGAAATAACTTTCCTTTCATGGAGTGGAGATGCACTGTGTAAAGTTGGCCAAATTGGCTAATAAAGAAAAACGTTTGTCAGTTAAAAAAATGGTTTTGCCAGTGTGGTTTTAAAAATTTTGCCAGCTGAGCATTTGCCAGTTGAACTGAACGCAAACCTGTCAGAACGTCTCCAGTGCATTGTGTAGGTAACAAATTGTCAAGTACTGAGGAGGCGTATTGTTTGTAATACGAGTATTGACATGGTTCCTTGTTCCTTCCTGACTCTAATCTGCTCTGTAGGCACCGTATTTGTATTACGCTTCTGAGATAGGAATAAATGCCGTCAACGGCTTAAGTTCCTATTTAATTGCAAGCTCCGTATCGGGTATCTATGATATGAATCTCTATGGTGAATGGCGAGAGTAAGACATGCGGATGCAGCACGAACACATCAAACATGAAAATTCCACTACGCTCCCTCGAGTCCTCTTAACGTCATATATTTTTATGGGGACGATTAATTATTATAACACGTAGGAGACGTAATTAGCTCGATCCATTGTGAATAACAATAGAAAATAGGATTTCTCTCAGCGGGTGTCTGAGTAGATTAGTCTGTCTTTTTAAGAATTTCATATTTCCTACTCTCACGAAATGTTGCTACAAACTTCGCCATTTCTCAACTGATACTTATTCTAATTTGGAGTTATTATACGACTGTCTAGAGAATAGCATTAGCAATTATAAATATGTCAGGATGACGGCAAAAATATTAAACTGTGACCAGGTTGCATTAAGTTACGTTAGCTATCGTGTCGCTGTATTGAATTTATAATGGCAAAATTTGTCGTTAGTACGTATTGAAGCAGTAAATCTTTATATGCGGGGTGCCTTCATTGCATGTCAATTTAATGGTGTTCGTGCAGTTTGGAATTTGTCATTCGTAGATTTCGAGTGTTTGATTAGCCGTCATAGCGTCATGCTGGGATTATGAATGGAACTTCCGATTTTTAATTTCAATCATATGCTAAATATAGGTTGTATCCATGGCTTTTAATGAAAAGTTGTAGTCCACCCACTCGAATAAGGACTTGGTCTTCAAATACTTGAAAATGTGCATAATTCTTCGTAACATTTCACTTGATTCATTAAATGAGAGCAGATTAGGCTTGGCAAACAAGCGGAAATTAGAGCAAAGCTGCGTATGACACTTACTGACGCATAATTATCGCGCCTTGAAAACGTAATTATTTTAACAGCGGAAGAAGTTTCAATTTCTTTGACATACACCTGCGGTCTCAGGAAAAAGGAGAAAGTTCCGCCCACCTGCCCATTAGCCATGTTCCCTTTCCCTTATTACCCTGTCAAACCTCAAAAGTTCAGGAAACTTATTTGGAGTGAAAGGCTAAAGTAACTTTGGTCGAATTGAGGAATTTTAAGACCAGCACGAGCTGATAATTAGCCAATCATCATTATGCAGACAATGCTGATTATGGGCTGGAATCCATGTTAAGCCAGGCAAATCGCATGGCTCAGCCTCCACGTCGTGTCCTTTTCCCGCATCCTCTAGTACGTGGGCATATACGAGTATTATCCAAACTCACATGAACTTTATTCGCTCCACTGAATTCGCTTTCACTCTGAATCTGAATAATGGTCATTAACGGGGGGAAAAGTAGAGTACGTCCTTCCTTATGATTTCGACTTTTTTGTGTCTTTCCTGCTTTTTGCCAAGCAGCAGAATTCCCTGGTAACTAATTATTAAAGAGTCATACTGAGATTCACAATAACTGTTTTGAACTTTTTTGACTCAAGAGAAGTATGTATGAAATTATACTTATTGAAACAAAGTTTTTGAGTTTGACATAATATTAAAAGTATTTATAACTCAAAAACCTCTAAATCGAGCATTCAACTTTCAAATTATTTTTAAGCTTCAGTAAGGTACTCGCTGTAATTCATTTTTCTCCTAAACAACATGACAAAGCATAGTATGTACTACATAGTAGCTAAGCCACTGTGGCTCAGTTGCTAGAGAATGTGTATATGCAAACTCGGCTTAAGCGAAACGGGTTCCATTACCGTTCTAGCCAATTTCAAGTGGCTTCTCACTGGGCATTGTACCCTGGTGGCGGTATTTCTGGACAGCTCGTGGGCTTCAGCAAGCAGAAGTGTCTCTATGACTCGGCAGAGAAGGAGCAAATTACTGACTTAATATGGATGTCAAAGAATTCGAATAATAATTTTTAAAAAAATTGTTCTTACAATCAGTAGCTATTTAAGTAAGAGCAGCTCAATTTTTTTAATTCAACAGATTTTTTCCGCCGTACTTTAAAGCAAGCAACTTTAACCACGCCAAGCTCCAATGATAACCTATTGTTCTACAAAAGCTTACCAGCATTTACCCAATAATCACAGCGCTAAAGTGTTCGAAATGTCTCTACACTTCACCGCAGAATACGGACAAGATTAATACACCTCCAGAATTTGAGGCTTTTACGTGAAAACAAAGACGGAAATGCGTAAAGGGTTGGGATTATTGGAAATAAGAGGCGGCAGCTCAGCGGAAGCGTATCAATAACATACATACAAGAAGTCTTCATGAATATATTTTGTAGGTTGGGTAATATGAAGCTGTTTAGAAACCGAGTCGAGTCCCTTATTTGCTTATAATTGAACCCGTAACGTTTACTTACAGGGTGAGGATTTAGGAGCAGTCAAAAACTCGACTACGGTCGGTTACCCTCACTACAGTGAAACTCATTGCACTAATTTCAGTGTTGCCGTAATGAGTTTCACCGCAGCGAGGGGTCACGTTCTGGGTTGAACCCCGAGTTTTAGATTTTCCCCCAAAATTTCTAATTGAATTCGAAGATTTGAACAACTTCCCCTTGATATCAATCATGGGTCGCAAGGTATAAAATACTTCCATTCCATGGTTAATCTTAGTAATATACTACCCGACGGCGAAAGAAAAAAATCCGAACCTACCCAAATCTTACAATTTTGCATAATAACAAAATCCAAGTAGTGACTAGGATTAATATATTCTTCGATAATAGCCTTAAAACCAGGGTTGGCAAAAACTAAAGTTATTTATCCATGGGTTTTTGGGTTTTAACTCGGGTAATACCCACCAACCCTGCTTCGAATATACGTTTGGCCAGTGCCAACCAACCAGTGCCAACCAAGCAAAACTGGGTAAAATCTTGCAAAACCCCTGAAAGATTTTAGTAAACCCCCAGTAAAGTCCTGATAAAACTTGGTAAAATCTCGGTAAACCGCTAGTAAAGTCGTGATAAAATGGAGCCTAGTAAAGGTAAGTAATACCTTTTAAAAGCCAAAAAATTCCAGGCTTAAACATATAACCCATGTGTAACACCAAAAGGAAGCCCAATGAAAGTCAGGCTAATAAAACCCGCGAGTAATCCCAACCAACCTTGGTACGGAGAGAGAAAGCAAGGGCATTTGACGTTGGCAGAATTGAATAAAGTAAAAATTAACGAACCCGTTCGTCAACCGAGTAGGTGATTTCATTGGTTTCAAGGTAGGGAGCGGATCTTCCCTCGGCCTGATTCCATTCTACGACGAGGCAGATTACATAGAAGGACAGGAGCCCACAGAAAATGCTGCTGCTGAAAGTCATCTCGGCCCAAAAGACTCTTCTCCGCCGCTTCCTTTATGTCGAATTCTTGGGCTGCAAAGAGTAACTTACTTTAGATTAATACCAACTCATTAGAATACGAAGAAAACCCGGTTTTTTTTTAATGGCACTAAAAGTTTGAGGGCCGGAACTGCGGCTAATGAAAAAAAAAGACGCTAAAGGCTCTCAAGCCCCACTTTTCATTGTTCTTCGTCTTATGTGGGCAGGACAGCAGTAAGCGCTCCATTTTATGACCAACATAAACTCTGGATCAGTTACATTATTATGATTTGCGTGGGATGCACGCTGAGAGGCCTGTGAATATTCAAACACGGGCCGAGCGTGTGTGTGTCAACCACTCAGTTTTCTCTGACGACAATGGTTGATGTGCCTGGGTCTGATGGCGATTGTCAAAAACTGGATTTTCCTCAAAATTAACATGCTAGTACATATATGCACACTAACTAAAATGAAACTATGTAATTTAGGATTGGAGTGTTTCCACGTGTCGTCGTTCCAATTATATCTATAATCATATTTTGTGGCTACTACGGATTAGGGTTCATAAGCAGCACGGCTCTCGGGTTCTACGTCCTGCTAAACCTGTCAGGTGCCACTCAAGGGAAACGAACTGTGGTTCCGTCATTTGTCGGCTCCCTGGTCAACTCTGAGCTGAATCTGACAGCAAATAATAAAATCTCAGGGAGTTCAGTTGTGAATTTCTAATTCAGCGTGGGAGCGTTGTTTACCAAATGAATGGTGTCGGACCTGGCACACCGTTGGATACATATTCGTTTCAGACCACCCAGAGTTGGCCATCGTCCGAAAATTAAATGCGGTTGAAACAAAAATATTAGCCGGAAATAGTCTGTCATGAACGTATGTAACTAATTCGGAAGACATGTCCCTGCTGCTGCACCATTTACGAATAGCTTCAAACAATTTCTGTACCTCTCCAAAATTGGCTTTTACTATCTATTATATTATCAGCATAACTTCAAATGGTTCATACATGCTGAGAATGAGAATTGGGCAGGCTTACTGACTTACGCCTTGCGGGAAACCAAAGTTTTACACGCCTGCCTTGGATGTTAGATATACGAGTAAATACTTGGTTTAGAATTTTTCCCAATGATTTTCCTCACTTGGCAAGAAAAGCCAACTCAAGTGAAGAAAAGGAGGAATCCGTTTACTTGTCATTTTTTACGTTATAGGCAATTGAATTTGAGTTCCTGGAACATCACAACAAACAGTCAACTCAGCAACTCAACGTGGAAAAATTGGAATTTCTAGTGTGAGACTGACAGAGAGCCAGAGAGCGAGCATTTGGTTCAGAGGGAGAAAGTCAACAGGGGGTGAGAGGAAAAATAAAGTCAATTTAGAACGTCGCTCCATGTGCAAAACTGCTTGGAAGCTCCAAAACAGCACTAACAACATAATGAAGTTTAATAACTAATAATTGAGCTTGTTATAAATACAGCGCTGCTCAGAGCGAGAATATCAGCAATAAAGACTAGGACAAAGTAACGCTCATCCGATTCGATCAGTTGAATTTGGCCAAATGCTGGATACAAGAATAAAAACAATTTTAGGTCGTTTCGAGTCGGAAATGCTTTTTCTCAATTTTTGTAAACCCGATCATTTTGTTTTTGCCATATACAATATTTAACTTTTCACAATTGAATGAAGTGCTTATTAGTAACCTAGCTACAGGAAGGCGGGGATTGCAAGTCATTCCTACAATGTGTGTCTTACCCGCAATGAAACGGCTCTGCTAAAACCAAATTCCCACTTCAACGAGCATTGACAAGAGAAATTCCCTATTAGCCAACTCCTAGAAATCACCAACTTTTGGTAAACTACAAGCAAGCAACCCATAGAGCTAAGTATAGCAGAGTGCGTAAGAATGTTTTCAGCAGAAATATTGAATTAGTCTTCTGTCTGCTCTGCTCATCGCCTTGGAGAAATTGGGAACCCAGTCCAACCTGGTTTGGTTGTGGCGTAGCTGTAGATACGGCACGAGTTTTGGAATACAAGAAGAATTCCCGATAGTATGTGATAACATATTGTCGTTTTGATATAAGAATTTAATTTATTTTACAGTCATTTTATGGAATAAATACTGGCAAGGCTATCAAAAAGCGTGAAAAGAAGTACCATCGGGAAAACTTATTTTATTATTTATTTTTAAAAAACCGTATTTTTAATAGCAAAACGTATTTTATGAATTATTCGCTAACATTTCACTCTCAATACAAAGTCTTAAGCATGATTTGATTAAGTCATAAGGTAAAATGCCCGGTTGCATAAAACTAGCTCTGCAGACGGCAAAAATTCGCAATTTCATGAAAAACATTATTTTTAATAAAACCTTTCAGGGGTGAGTTGAAGCCTTTGTTCCCTATTAACGCCCAGCTTAAGCCTAAACCTGTCTCCAATAGTATTTGGAAACATTGTACGCATATAGGGACAATAAATACTCCAAATTCCTGAGCCACAGACCGTATTCGTATTTGTTGCTTTCCCTGTCCAGTATATTACCTAGGTAATTCCTGCTAAACCAAATGCTTCCTAGCCAAGCAGCCGGCGTAGACTAAACCCACACTTATTATGAATTGGTCGTGGGCAGCAGACAGGGAGCGGAGGAGTTGGAATTAAAACTGGATTTCCCAACTCAAAATCTCTCCAGAGAAAACTTTTCTCGGATCCACTAATTGCTAAGTTTTTTTTTTACACGCCAAGAATGATCAACTGGTCTAGTCCAGGCCAGGCTAATATGAGCACACAAGCGGAGCCTAATTATTTATTTGGGAGCAGGAGCTATAGCCTCGGATTCCTAATACTACGTACAATCAGAGCAACAGCAGCAGCTCCTGGCAATAGGAACCTTCCAGCTTCCCTTACTCAATGGAAAGTGCTGACTGAAGTCTTATGCTTCCAAATTGAGAAAGAATTGCAAACATTTTGTTTTAAGCCTTAGAGACTTTGTCTTACCTTTCTCTGCCTTCTTCTGGAGTTGACACGGGAGTATGACTTGGAGGTCGTGGTCCGGAATTCTAATCACAAAATATAAAGAAAGCCTATTTGAACTCACTTTGTCAAACTCAGTTGGCCATCCGATACCAATACAGAACCGCACACTCTACTCACTTCTCTACCCTTGCTACAAGCTTATGAGAGAAAGTTACCAAGAGCTTTCCGCATTGGAAACGGCTGGCCAACTCCTTCTGAGCATCTCCCTCTACTCCCCGTTAATGGAATCAAATGAAATTCTTATCTCCAAATTCACTCGCTTTCCTTTCGATTAAGAGCACGTAAAGAATGAGGAAAGAGAAAAATATGGAAATATTTTGAGCATGATTAATGGAACAAAACAGGGAGGAAAACCGAGTTTTTAGTAGTTGAGCGATGATTCCAAGCGTTACGCGGCTCAAATGGCTGAGAGAAGCTCTATATATTTACCTCCTTTCTAATCTTACTGAATCGGATGGCAATTAATATGGAAAGAGAGTAAATATTTGAGGCGTGAATAATGAAAGGGAAGTTACTCGTTGAGTTGAGGTTCAATTGAGATCAATTTGGGAGGCGATGCTGGGCTGACAGGGTTGAGTTGAGCCCAAGTCGGGAGAAGTGTGTCAGGCAGGCAGGCTGAGACGCTGTGAGTTTGGTGGGAGCGAGCAGCGTGAGGGTTGGGTTCCTCAGCTGAGCTGGAGCTAGCGTGGAATGAAGCTCAGATCCGAGTCCAAACCCCATTTTTATACTTAACTCAGCCTGAGCTCAAAGGGGGAAAGGCTTTGAGAGACTCGGCCAGCATGCAGTAGCCAACGAGACAGTAACCAGCAGCCTCATGCTCCTCAGCCCATCCTTGTCAATCAAGCCCAGCATACACTACTTTCCCGGAACTTCCAAGCACTCCCCCATTTTTGGGTTACACAACTTTTGTTTCCCCGTGCAACGACTTTCTCCCTTGACCTGTCAATATTAGTTTAGGTTCGGGTGCGTGGGCTGTAGCTCATTACGGAGTTTGGGCATCAAATTCAGTTTAAACTCAGCCCAGAACCAGAGCGTTGCTCTAGATACACGAAGGGTTGAAGGTGGAGCTGATAAGGCAGCATCGTCGGTTTAATACATTGACAAACATCTACATATAATACTCCAGAGTGGGTAGATTTCATGCATTGAGTCGATAAAGTAGCAACTAATCAGAAATGTTGAGAGAAATATAGTCTTGAAGAATTTCATGCATTACATTCTCATGAGATTACCGAAGCAGAGGGTTTTCTATGTAATACTTTGCTTCTGAAACTGGGTTAGATAGATGTAATATTTTTTCCTATGAGTTGTTAAAGCATGATGCATGATATATAAAATACATAAAAGTTCTCGGGACGGGGCTTCAAGTTGTGTAACTCTTTTGCTGAAAATAACATTAAATATTTAAGTGGCCAAGAGAGCTACAAAATAGCATTTGGGGAATTTCATTGGGTTGATAAGCAACCAACGTCAAGTTTTATATTATTATTCAACGGCTAAAACAACATTTTCTGGCGTCAATATTCTTACTCCAGAGATATGGTATTCCAACAATTCATAGTCCCGACGAAAGTTCGTAGCCAGCCCAGTACATTGCGGCTGCAAGTTACGAGTATAGTCTCAAAAATTATATTTCTTTGAAAATTGGATTCTAGGTCAATTGCGTCTTAGTCAAAACCACCTGGTCAATTGCGCTTGGTCACTTGCGCCGATGGTCAATTGCAGCTGGTCAATTCCGCCTGTTCACCTCTAACTGCAAGTCTTGAGATAGCATTGTATTGTATTATAATGTATTTATTGAACCCTGATTTCAGGTTATTAGCATTCATCCACATACTTCAAATGGATCCACGGCATTGCCAGTAATATTCTCACCCTTATTGTACGCTTGTTATGTATTTAGAAACTGTGATTTTAGCCATTTTGGTTTTGACTTCAAATTACTACAATGCAATACTTCAATTTGAATGAACATCGCATATGCTCGGTTACGTGAAGTACCTTGTTTACCAGAATGACTACGAGTACTATTACTTTTCGGCTTGTTTTATTCATTTTTTTTATCTCCAAATTGTTTATATTCTTTCGTTTTTCTGCGTTCGTTGTTTTCAGATCCATATAAATCTTGAATTTCATTTAAGAAGATTTTTTACATGAACATTGCTGCTCTTAGTTCAACTAAGTAATAAATAGAACCTAATTACCTGAGTGGGTTGAACGTAACTACGAGGTAACCAGGTTGCCTTTGTTTACACAAGGAAACCTTCGTACCGCCGCGCCTGTTGTATACTGCAGCTCTAAGTGAAGCTTGAGTGAAAAGTACGCAAATAGTCCCACCTTTTACTCGCTTTTACTTTCGAATACGCGCGTTTAGCGAATAGAAATTTTATACTCCTCCACCGCAAGCTTTAAAGCTTGCTAAAGTGATATTTTTCACTTACCCAAAAAGTTGAATTTATTTCAACTCCTACGTTAATGAAGGTTAGATTCGTCTGTACAACTTCTTTTGGAAATATTTAAAACTAAAACTTTGACACCAACAAAACAACTTTGACCAGGAATGAAAGATTATCATAATGTTAAAACCTGACAAGATAATTCAAAATCCCTCCCCAGAATTATCTCCCCTCCCCCAATTTTGCTAGTTTGCTATGTTTGCTTTATAGATAATTTTTGAGAAATCTGCAGGCTAGAAAAATAATTACAATCATCGTTTTTCCGTTAGTGTAGAGCATTTAATTTAATCTGGGCTTCGTGAGTTCTTGAATTAAAGTTGAGCGTAGTTTTGAGGTTGGGCATTATGGTTTTATGCGGTGGAGGGCGCCACGAAGGTTGCTTTCGTGAATTTGTCGAGACACTATCTTTTTTAAGAATAAAAAAAAATCATGACTTAAATCAGTGCAAATCTGTGTAGAATTAATAATAAAAAAATAGAGGCGCAATTGACCAGGCGAAACTGACCAAGTGCAATTGACCGCGGACGGAAAGTTGTAGGGAAGAAATTTTGTAAAGACCTAAAGACAATTATATACTTAAGTGTTTAGTGATGCATGATTTATTTACTGTACCTTGTAATTGTGTGGCTTCCAAAATTTAAACAAAAGCTATCTGTGAAGAATTCATGAAAAGAGTAATTTGCATTCTACATCCTTTACAAGAATTTGGAACACGTTTCATCATTGTTCCATTTTTTTAAAGTGACTAAATTTTTTGAAGTGTTAAACTACAAATATTAACAGTGCATTTTGGGACTATGAACTGTGTCGCTTTGAATTGAATCGGCTAAACTGTAAGTTGCGGCGACTATGAATTGTCGCACTATGAATTGTCGTGGATTCAAGAATTTTGCCAATCTATGCTTAGAACCGCTGTGGGGCCTTATTGTTAATATTTCAGTGGAGCGAAGTACATAGCAAATAGTGTTTAGAAGTTAGTTGCAGAAGACGACGACGGTGACACGGTGAGGCTCGGACGTTGTGTACATGAACAGTTTATTTGCACATGTACTTAAAAACAGTCATGTCCATGTCCATGTGTATTTGGTTTGCCTATTAACCAATTTGAATGAATGAAGTCTCGAGGGGGAAATCCATGTCACGCCCAAATCTTGTCATGCTCTTATTAGGTTTACTCTTGACTCCATCCCGACCTTATTTAAATATATTGCAGTAATTTAATTCTCAGAAAGTTGACAATAGGGAGGAAATTGAGACGAAGGGTGTACTACAATTCATATAGATTTGAGGAGGATGACAATACTGATATTCACAAGTGACGTTTAACGTGGCTGCGTCAGACAATTCAGATAAGATCTTAGGATAACTCTGTACAAGATAACAACGTCTACCCGGCTTGTAATTTGAGAAAGCTTTTCACGGAAAGAAAGATAGAAGAAACAAGTGCGGAACTTCGTTCCGCTTTGCATCGTCCGAATCCGTGGTTAGCGCATCCGTATAGTTATAAATACTTAAGTTACTTTCATTTATTTCATTTGTTAAAACAAGCACAGTACAAATGAAACGTATTTGTATTATTTGTGGGTTAATGATAACGTGTAATTGAGAGTAAATATTTAACCTATTTTCCTTTGTTACAACGCAGAAAAACCATGATAAACAATTTATTATTGTCTTTGATTTTGATTTTTGACTAAGTAATATAGTAATTTTAAGACTTTGAAAATTCATTTGACCCCTAAAAGACCTTGGAATGGGTGGCGGTTTTTTGCGTTGTTTTCAGGAACTGTATGCTGTAAATGTTGTAATGCTGTAAACAGCATTCCGGTTTTAAAGCATAATCAAGTATGAGTCAAAGGTCAAATTTAATCCTAGAGCTTATTGATTTGTACCAAATCTGTTCCTCACCTAAAAGCACCACGATTTGATGTGTAATATGATACGGTTCGCCTGGTGGGAACTGGGAACTGCTCCAAATTAAGTTTCCAATTTTACACTTTGACCCCAAATTTGACCATGAAGGAAAAGTCAAACTGCAATAAAGATACGCGTTGTCCTATATCTTTATTTCAAAATAATTTTTTGATTCCCACTGTTTATTTTTAATTACCGCGTTGTGCAATCTTTGCAAAGAGCCAGCAAGAAATGTCAACTAAAAAGTTTGATATGTAGTAAAGTTTAAACAGGAATACACCTCACAATGATTAAGCTCGTTATATTCTAGGATTGAGAGCTCTACGTCAATAGAGCACAAGGAAAGAAACTCCATACTGGGAATTGACCCAACCTAACCTAACGTAATAGAATACAACCCTGATATATGGCAATATGATAAGTAGTAAATAGTGCAATACCGGTGCGTCGCTCAATTTATGTCGGGGTATTGCTATCGTGCAAGATTATAAGCTACATTATAAACTGAATGTAATCGGTGAATGAAGTAAACCTGGTCTATTCCAATCCAACTACCGCCGTTCAATGTGGCTTTAGAGGCCGTCGTACTATGGCAAAATGCAAAATGCAAAATGGGGATTAACGAGTTTCACATTCAATAATTCATTCACAAGAAAGCTTTGAGAAGATTATATGTAAATATAATGATTCCACTAATCTATTGGGTGAACAAGGTCGTATTAATATTAATAGCGGAAATACAGAATATACAATCTAAGCTTAGCTGGAGACTGTATCGGTAAGTATATTATTCGCCACAGCAGGAATTACACCTAAATAATTTGTAGCATATTGCATGGGTTGGGGTCGGGAAAGTCTAGAGCCGCCTAGACCCAAGTCCGTCGTCCCACGCCTTCAGATGCATTACTTTTCACTGAATTTAGGCGGAAAATTCGGAGCCAAAACAACTACGCGAATAAATTCGTTTGGATTTAATTCTGGATTTTTATTTTTTTTTTGCAAATCTTGGTAATTTAAGTTTTAAGGCTAAATCAATCTGATCACGAGTTGGTGAACCACGAAGAGCCGTTTTCTCCGTAAGCACGCTTCCATGATTTCATTTCAGGAAGTATTTTGCTTAGTTTAAACAGCCGAACGCTAGAGTATGACAAGTTCAGTGTTTTTGATATATCAAACACATTTTGGAAGCGGATTGTATCCAAAGTTGACAAAAAGATTGTATTTTTAATCAGGAATTTCGCTGCTTGAGAATATTTTGGTTTCCTTGACTGGAGAAATGCTGCAACATTTTTGTACCAAGATTCCTCCACGAAAAGTACAAACTATAAGTGAATCGTGTCACAGAAAAGGGTATTTAGGTTACTGCCCAACGCCGCACGAGGTAAATTCCAATTAGGCCTGAATATCTATACCAACGTTGAGGTTGACCCCAAGGCGCAGGCCACTGGGAATAAGTAGATATTTCTGTCGAGTATTATTATGTATTAGGTATGCTATGTATGCCTGACTGAATACCATGCTCAACGATTCACTAATTTGATATTATTCTCATTTTCCCCTTGAGTAAGTACGTCGTCGTATGCATGATCGCATGAATCTGACATTCCGTCATTAATTTATTTTAATGAAGGAGCGGGCAATTGTACACGAACCAACTGAAAAAGCCATTCAGTCTTTGGCTATTCATAATCATAACAATGAAAACAAAGCTTAGGGCTCGTAATTGGCAGAAGCAAGTAGAAGGATATTAATAGCAGTATTAGTAGTCGTGCTTTTCTTCCGGATCCAGGGAGACTGCTACATATGTAGATGGACTATTATAAAATCAATCTGACGTAATATTCCAAATAAATAGAAACAACCCGTCACTGTCAGAATTGCACGCAAATATTCTCATCCTAGAGTATAACGACCTTAATCATTCTGTGGTGTATGTATGGTTCCGAACAGATAAGATAATTCTGTATCTAATCGGATATCTGAATCTGATCAGATCAGATCCGAATTTAAATATATCTTAACCGAAATGGTAAGTTTATCAGATATCTGAATTGAGCTATCTGATCCGATCCGAGACAAGTCAGATGCTCGTATCTGAATCTGATCTGAACTAATCAGATCAGATAATTTTTCAATATATCTTATCTGATATCCGATCCGATCTGATATCTTATCTGAATTATCTTATCAGATCGAAACCATAGGTGTAGTATGCTTGTCCTGCTTTCCTTCTTTTGTCCTTCTGTGGAGGCTGCTTTTCTTCGTCTCCTGATTGGTCCTCCTGACTTCTTCTGACAGTTTCAGGTGCTGCTTACTTAAGATTAGCCAAATCTCCCTGAGTTGCCTGGGCTGGGTAACAACATTTGAACAGTAAGATCGATAATCGACAGTCGTCGCCTTGACAATTGGGCAGTGACAAGTCACAGGTCATTCAGTCTTATTCAAATAGTAAATGGAAACATGAGCATTATTTGAGTCAAGCACAATCTGATAACCAGAATTAGTCCGTAAACAAAATCCACAAATAAGTTATTCAGTTTGTGGTGTATCAATGTGTATAGGAATTTCCCTGTCTTTCTATCCAAAGTTTAAATTCTCAATATATTGGTTGTCCTAAATTCAGTAATTACGTAAAACACAACGAAATACGTATTTCCGTACAAGCTGTAACTAGTTCGGCTACACAGATCCGTGCTTGGCACTGATTCGTGGGCCCGCCAGTACAAATTATGCTGATTATAGGCAAAATATTTCATTCATTTTGCACCAGAAGACGGATGGAGAGGAGATCCAACCCACCGAGTCTGATCTACTAAATTGCTAAACTGCTGATTATCGTGCGTTGAACTAGGAAGGACTCCCAATGGGATCTGATTTCGATTTTCGATAAGATGACGTCCACAACACTCATAAGGTTTGAGCTATGTTATTCCAGAATATAGTTAAGTAATTTAACGTCTGCTCTGTCACTGCATCTGTCCGGTTTTGAAGTTTGGTAAACAACCCATGCTTCAAGGTTAAGCTTAGCAAGCATAGTCTCTCATAGCAACTGGCAAGAATCAAGTATTCAAGTTAAAGATTTGTAATCTACAAAAGTAAGTTAACGTGCTTTACAATCCTGCAGTGTAGTATGCATGAAATTCGGTCAATTGACCCAGCATCCTACTCCGTCTTAGGCTAAGTGGTTTGCTCAGATTCGTGGGTAGCTAGTTAATATTGCCATGTGTCTTGTCGCTTGCTCTCGTTCATATGTGACACCATCGACTTTTCGTAAAATCCAGGCATGAATCCTGACACATTTACGTCACACCAGAAGAACTCGATGTAAATGAAAAAAAATCAATTTTTTATAACGTACCACTACATACACTTTGTTTATTGAATTTCAGGGAGGCATTTGAGACAAGAATGGAATGTTAATATCACGCATGGAATTACTAAACTTAGTACAATTAGTACATTACACACAGATATTATGGAGCAACACTCTCTCCGCGTCAAGAAGCCGGAATTTCCGAAGTACAAGTGGGAGTAAACAGTAAACATAACATGTTGTGCTCCATTGACGTACAGAATGACAGATATACAAAACTATCCATAATTCCTCTGAAATGAATGCAATTATACAGCTCACTGCAACTACTGCACCTACTAAATACATGACTCTCAATCTGGATATTAAGCCAAATGGACAGTGAACAAACTCGGCAACTGGATAATTACTAATAATATAAAAATAACTTACAAAAAATGGAGCTGAGCAGAGAACAAATCATACCGAGACACAACCTTGTGTTAAATAAAAGCAGCTTAGGTAGTCAGTGGTACGGAAAAACTGAACACAATAAATCATTTGCATTTGCATTTTGCATCAATTGAAAGTTGAACACTGGAGTATATTACCCACTTAACTTCCCATCACAACGTATTTACTATTATTAGGCAGCTAGAAATTCAAACCAGAAGGGGTTCAACTCCTTTAGATTGTAATTCAATTTGTAAATCAGTCGAATGCGACATTTAGTTGTGGAAATAGTTGAACTCATAACTGGCAAGTAAATTGCCAAAGTCCAATTCATAGATGAATAGAGTAATTTAATATATCAAAACTAGCTTAGGCAAAGTTTCTGGACACCATGGAAAGGAAATGCATTATAATTAATAATAATAACTAACCCTCGGCTAGGAACACAGATGTGATCAACATAAGTCTGACACTAATATCTTTAGACAAGATTTGTGACTATTTATATCATGCAGTATATCCGCCCATTCGAAACTTCTTTGTCTGGCGGAGTCTTCACAGACCTGCAAAAAATAAGAGTTTGTCAGAAACATGACGTCAACTAATTGATTCCATTCTGTGCTACATCACTACATGACTCATTATTCATTGACTCAATTCATAGCTTTGTCCAACAGCAAGTTGGATGAGCACTGTTCAATATGCAGAGACGTCAAAACTTTAGATTAATTGTAGTCGATTAGCCGATTAACGATTTCATATCTAATCGTTATCTGTCGGGTTTGTGGATGTAATCAGATTGTTGCAAGTGATTACAGAATATATAATGTGTAATCGATAATTTGTATAATCTGAACCCGAACAACTTTTGATTGCTAGATTACAGATTACGGTTTACTATTGCTTACAGTAGTGTAATCTGGATTACATGTTAACCAGGACTATTACAAATTACAAGTAACCAGTAGTCATCACGATTACCAGTAATCAGGAATAAGTATTAAAAGCCGTTTCAATTACATGCAATCAGGATTAAAAGTAATCCTTAGTTACACTTAGGATGACAAGTAATCAGGAATCGGAATTACCTAAAAGCAATCAGAAAGTCTGTAATTTATTACTATCTACTTGACGCTCGGTACTGGCTGGCAAGTTGCTGCGAGCAACGGTCTGTCAAATTGTATTTCTTGAAAGTGTATCTCATCGTGAGTCCTGTTCGTTAATAAAAGTTTGAGAGAAAAAAAAAGAAGCAACTATGCATACCATACCGACGACGAACAATAGCGCATTTCAAAATTCAAAATTGTTATATTGACTCTGACTCTGCTGAAATTAAGAATTCAGTATTGAAATAAACTCACCAAAATAGAAATTTGTCTTCCTTGCTTAATCTAGGAAATGAAACGACGAAGTCGTTCCGCTCGTACGCGAAATGAGCTTGGGGGAAAGCTTGGGTCTTCCTGATAGCGTACGTAGGCTTCACGCAAACTTCCGGGCTTCAGTTTGTGTGAAATGGAAGAATTGCCAGCCAAAAGTACTCGTCCCTGCATGATGCTCAGCTTCTTGTCTCCTGATCCGGACACTCCTTTCTCCTTCTATTGAGCCAAGGGAAAAATAGACAACGGATTAGCTTGAGTTTGGGACTGCAAGGGAGAATATTATGAGCCAGCACAATACAACTACAATGTAGCATTATGATCGGAACACAGAGAAAGAAAAAAAAGAAGCTTGGTCGTGCTAGCTGATCTTGGAGCAGAGCAAGTCATTTTACTTGGCCATGTGCTAGTACCAAAAATGTCAAAATTGTGTGATTCTACAAACTAAACTACAAACTACACAGCGACAGCATGTCAACAAGAATTTGGCATTTTACTAAATTATAAAAGAATACACAAAAATAGATCCGACAATCCGCTCCGTTCATTCGGAACACATCTTTGATCTTATCTGCAATATGCATGCACCGCACCTTCTTCTACGGGCGGACAGCAAGATTTTAGGCTCGTCTGAGAAGATGAGGCATACACAAACATGCTAATCAAGTCAAAAAACACAACGCTTCAAATATACACAGGTACTCAAGATGAGTTATCCAGAACCTAAAAATCAAAGGTTTACAATGAAAACAGTGCAGTCTGCATTTATGCCATTCGCCGCAGTAGCTTTCCTAAACGGTAAATGGTATACCTACCAGGCATCACAATTACGCAGCCACACTTTCTCTTTAAAAAAGGATTATCAAAAATCAAAATCAAATAGAAGGTGATTCATCTCCCCTGGGCGCAATGAACCAACTACGTATATTGCGGTCATTCATGGACACCTGAAATAACTTAAAGTTCAAACGTTTTACTCGGTAAATAATGAAAATAGTATGAGTTGGTAAATTGTAGTGAACGGGTGTGCATATTGTACTTACATCGACCTGGCTTCGGTACCTACCTACACCCGACCCATGTCAATAATTTACAGATTATACTAAACTCTAGAGTTGTGAAAGCAAAGCTGAAACCACGACAATAAAAAAAAGGGTCTAGACGGTTGGACAAAAATTCAGCACGAGGAATTGCCGGGTCTTATCTCTAAGCCGATAGAAATCTATCTGTGCACTAAGGGTCCATTAAGTAATCATTCTCATAAAAATATTCGTAAAAATAGATCCAAAGCGCTGCTCGTGTAGTTCGCAGCTGGCCAGTCAACTATGTTCATAAGTTTAATTCCTCAATGCGATCAGCTCCGTAGTTAGAAAAAATGGAGACAAGTAATTACGGATTGAATCGATGGCGTAATAGACCCAATCCAAAGTCCTATATACCATACAAGTTTATTGAGTAAGTTTACTACCTGGAATGCCAAGTTTCTATCAGATCTTTAAACAATAAAAATTCGTTGACCGCAGGTTATTGAGCTTACGAGCTTACCGGAATCTGCGACAATTGAGTAACGGGAAAAGGTATCGGGCCATTGCGTACTTTAATATGCAAACCATTGTAAACATGAAATTATGTATTTAGTTGTATTTGCAACAAGTTTGCAGTTTGGCTAAGCTGATCCGAGGATGTGTCAAATGTGTTTTCAGTAGACCCAATTCTCGTAGAAACCAATTCTGTGGACTCAATAATTGTGGCCGTTTCGCTTACCGATAAGCAGAATAATAAAATAAACCTACAGTAATCGTCTTTAAAATGTACGTGTTTGTGACACATTCGTTCTACAGAGGCAATATAGATTCTCAAAATAATCCGAAGTAGCATTGTGTTACCAGATAAGTTCAAGGCGAATGGAAAACCGATAAATACTATAAGGCAATCTACTGATATTGCTACACGGCATGTGGCAAATCAAATGTGCATAATGCATAACTAACAAAAGTGAAAATGCGACAGACGAAATTAAGTACTTGTTCTACAATACAAAGTCGACGGTAGTAGAAGGCTGAAGGCTACAGAAATATGAAAGCCGCCTTTCTCCTAGCAAATAAGCTAAACGTACATTTTCTGTATTACGATATTTCTTTGAAACTAACATCAAATAAAAGTTTGGGACTTATTATATTAGAGCATAAGAAAATAACAAATAAATATACCAAACCAAGTTTAACCAAGTAGTATTTGACTTTCACTGAATTTGTGTTCGATTTGTCAAAAGAAGGGAGAAATGTGCGTAGTAAGTAAATAGGGCAAATACCAAAACTAATGATCAATACAAACATGGAAAATATCACGCAAACGGCAGATTTTTTGAAAATCAGAACGGATTAAATCAAATTAAACAGTTAAACAACAATTATGTTTAAAAATACACACGAACACAAGAAGTTCATCGTGCAAGTTTGAAAATACAATAATACAGAAAAGTAGTTGGAGTACAAGCAACCTTCCTTCCATTATTGAGCCAACCAACAAACCTTTGTCAATCGTTTTGCTTCCATCTCACTGGCTTGGACTAAGATTTCGGAGACCTGGTTACAATCATCATCCTTTCGTTTCTTCTGAAATAATATGATAAGAATACACTTGTCGCTAGTAGGCAGAGGAATGGGAATTGGCGCATTGAATCATGTCGCTGTCTTAAAAAATATTAGCACAAGTCGGTAAATAATTGCAATTTGAGCTCACATGGACTACAGACACGCCAAGACGTCTGACGTGCTACGAGACGATCAAGTCATAAAACATGCTCGTGTGCAACTCATTCATTTTGGCTGTGGCCAGAGTGGCCAGAACTAACGCTTCTGGGACACTTCAAATGCACGAATGAATGCGTGTACTTTCTGTAGGTAGTGGATGTAAATTAAGGTCAAGAGATACAATCATGTTCAAGCTGGACACGCTGAGCCGAATGTGGCTTATGCACCGCTTCTGCCACTACAAAATAATTGAATCTGACTAATGTATTTCACATTTACGATCACTAGATAGCTGCATGGCCACTCCATTAACGAGTGTCTACAAAACCTATATCGTTCCTCGCAACGGTCCTAGGTCAACTACCCAATTTCCCCCCTGAAATGTCAGAGAAATTTACTGCTTAATACCTAATAGCAAATCTTTCATTCGAACCAAATAAATCAAGCCATGAACTCGTGGCAAAATATTTGTAGAAATTGTGCATGCCTATTTATAACTTTGCTGTTAAGCCTTTGGTAAAATACTCGGGTAAAGAAGTTCGGGCAATTGACCGTACACGCTCGAAGCCACCTGGCCCTGGAGGGCACGCTCTTATTTAATTCGATGAGCTTCACCGGGAAAGAAGAGCTCAAGAAATTAATGTCAGGGTGAAGTACAATTAATTTGGTCCATAATTGATAACGTAAAAACCTGCTGCGTTAACTTGGATTGCATTGCAGGAAGCGTATTCTGAGTCTGTCTGCGTATGTTTCTGATTTTAGATTTCTAGTAAATAAGTAGGACAAAGCGCTTCAGCATATCACTCCGTCATTTGTGACTAGGGACAAGTTATTTCAGGCATCTAAACATAACAAGTATTCAAGAAGATTTCATAACTGGGAGCTATTCGGAAATGCGTGACAAGGATGTTGTAAATATCTTAATATATGATTATTCATTCATGACAGGAGTTTCACTAATTCGCAAATAACTTTAAGCAGAATTTGGAATAAGGGATTTCGATGGTATGCTAAGATAATTCGACTCATGGTGATTTCCCTAGTATTGTTGTTAGTTCCTCTCATTCTACACTGACTAATTGGTATTCCGGCGTAGGTAGATTTTAACTTGAATTCATTTATGCGTCAATAATACATCTAGCTTTTTCGGATAAGCGTGTAAAAACTTTTTTTTTTAATTTAAAAAAAGTTGGGTCTTTTCATTCAGCCATTCACACTCCTTGCTAACACTATCAAGCAATCATGAAGTTACCAGGTGCTAAAAATTGGCCTGTCAATGTCGATTACTAATTATAAGTACAATGGAGGCCTCTACACTCTGAAGTTGCTTGTGACAGGAGTAGCATAGCGGCATGTGTTTCTTCACATGACTTGAGCAGATTAAACTCGACGCTCGTGGAATTCCTTCAACACGCAATAAAACCCGGTTTCACCCTTGTGTGGGTGTATTTCGCTAATCCAATTAACTACCGGTGAAAACAGCTAGTAATGTAATATGTATAACCTCGAATCCTACGTCACAGCGTATAAATAGACAGTGTACTAACATGTGAAGTTGACCATTGAGTCATAAATTATTGCAAAAATCATGGTTCTGTCCCATTCAAACACCTAATTGTATTGGGCAAGGGCCGGCCGACTTGTGTCGGTCTAATTAATTAAATGCTCGCCTGGCATATGGGTCATGGAACAGATCATCGAAAACTCTCAAGTGCATTCTCACCAGAACAACGGCTTAACTGGACTCCGATTGTCCCTCCCGACACATTCCTTATTCCTTTTGACTCTTCCCACTTCCCACTTTACTTTGACTCAAGCTGACAGACGACTTTGAAAAGCGACACACAGGATTAATTAAGCTATGAGGACTCTACATATGTATACTCTATTGCAAGGGAGTCCATGTGGATAAATACCACAAGACTTTACGAGCTGGACATACACTGGCAATCGAATCTGATTCGCTTGATTTACCTTGCTTAAATTGATTGTAGGTAACTTTACCGAATTACAGCATTTCCGAGTATTTTTTAACGAATGTTCGCCTTACCGAGTGGACATTTTTACCGAAGTTTGTTTGACCGAACTTATATTTATTTTTATGTAAATATCCAAAAGGTGAATTTAATCTTGATACTCTTATCATCAAATGTTTTTGTGCACATTAGAAAAGGGCATTGAGCTTTATCATTTCCTTCTACCTTTCCAATTCTGTCCTACTGAATCAGTAGTGATTCAGTAAGTTATTGGAAACAACCTTCCTTCTCATTCAGTTCGGATTTTATTCTTAAATGGAGTATACAATTACTCGTGTTCTAAGTACCAAGGGGAAACAGCTAGCCGAAATAAATGGCTGCTTATATTATGTGGACAACGACTATTCATCGGGGAAGCATGGGTGGACGTTATGTATCAATTTCAGTTCTGGAATATTTATTCGCGTTTAGAACACGGCGAACCAACAACGTTGAAGGGTAGCACTTGAGAACGGTCAACTGTCTGCTCGGTTCCCAACCAGCATGTGGAAGTGCATGGATAGTGCATGTGGAAGTGCATCGCTGGGATATTCAATGCCAAACCTTCGCAGCTGGTCTACGCAAGACAAAAAGTCAAAAGTACAACTTGTTGAATGTTCAGTTGTGCAACGTTGTAGAAACCTACAATAGAACCTCAACCGATCAATCAAATCAAGTATCTTGATTCAATCGCGCAATGCATGCTTAATTAATCATTTCAATTCATTCATGTATTCATGCATGTTATTGTGTATTTTTTGTTGGTTATTTGTAGTTGTGATTTGTTGGCATTTTAATTTTGGCATTCGGTTAAATTGTTTTTCGATAAAAAAAAAACTGTCGATAAGACTGCAATTCGGTAATAAAGATTCGATAAAAATGTAATTCGGTAATATGAATTCAGTAAAGTAACCGGTCACGGTTTAAATTAGCCTTTAGCCTTAGCCTACTGTATATTCACAAAAACATCAATCCAAAACATTACTTTCCATTGTCTTACCTGGAAATGCGGTGCGGACATACATGTGTCAGGATTAATTCCTCTAGGATTCACGGTAATTAAATCCCAGCCACGACTTCTATCTTCTTGAATAGTAAAAGCAATATGAACGAGCTCTCCCATTAACTCAAAGAGCAAGAATTGAATGATTTCCATGAAGTCCCTAGAAATCTTTGATTCGCAGTGAAGATGAGCCACAACCCAGCTCTGGAGAACATCCATTGGTAACTTGAGTGCGAATGAGACAGCACGAACTATGGAGTAGTCCAAAAACTTGCGTGATGTACCGAGGCGTCGAGCTCGAGCTTCAGCATTCCTCATCTCATCGGTCTCTTCAACAGTTTTCTCCAAATCTGCCATACTGATGTCAATCAAAGGTCCAATGCTGATCAAGTTGAGATTCCGCACGATCTCCGTGATCTCTTTCGTGTAGTAGCGTGGCGGTCCAGTCTTCCTCACCGACGTAGACTTCACTAAGTACCAGTCTTTGTATCCTGAATGCAGTAGAAAACAGTTGGTATCAACAAAAATTCGGTTGAAGTGTTTAAAGGAAGTTAATGAATAAAACCAAATCTTACCAAAATGCTTGTACATTCGAAAAACTCTCATTCTATTATCCTTTAGCGTAAGTATGGCTTCCTGGAATCCAAGAACCTTAGAGTTCCCGATTGAGGCAAAGTTGTCACACAAAAGTATAAACGCCCCAAGCTCTTGCTTCAGAATACTTTCCATCATTTCCACGGTGTCAGGCAACGGATCCCATGTGTCCCCAAAGGCGTGCAGCAAACCTCGAATTTCTGAGTAAAAACATTTTTCCGTCATAATAAGTAAAACTAGAAGTAACGGAAGTAAGTACTGATTCATTTTTGACTATGGTGAGGAAAGACTTACCAACAAACAGGTGAACTGTTTCCTTGTTTCTTGGTCTTTGAATACTAACTGCGGATTGCCCAGGCTTCTGCATCACGGGTGCCAGCAAACCTAGTAACCCTGGTTTGGCTTGACTACTGCTTGCAGCTACTGGTGGTGGAGCATTACTTGTCCCATGAGGTTTCTGGATAGCACTTGGTGGTACAGCTCGCTGAGGATTAAATCTCAAAACTTGTTTTTGAATAATAGCTGGAGCTGCAGGTCTTGGAGTATTAGATCTGACCGCTTGTTGTTGATTCGCACTTCCCATCGCTGTTTGATTATTATTAAGGGTCGTTGAACTGAGATTACTAGTTGCCGCTGGTAATATTGTTTGAATAATTGTACCAGCCGATGACATTGCTGGAGGATTACTTCCAGCTGCTGGTACTTGACTAGCGCTTGCCACCACTATTCTTTGTGCAGAATTCATTGCAATTGATTTTTGCTTAGTACTTGACGCAGCTGGTTTTTGATTGTTGTTTGCCACCACTACTCTTAGGGTATTCATTTCAACCACAGTTTTCAGGATAGTTTTCTCAACTACAGTTTTCTTGGCAATACTTACTGGTGCTGGCTTCGGAACATTCTTTTTGGCTTTTGGTGCTGGTTTCTTCTTAGCCGCCTCTCGCTCCTCCTTCAATCGAAAGTTGGAGTTTGGAGAAAGGAAGGTTGGGAGCCCTGGTAACGGTGGCGTAGTCTTGGTGTTATTTAAAGCTGAAGCAGGAAGAAATTTCGGATTGGGTTTTTCCACCACCGCTGAATTCAGAGTCGTTGGTACTCCAGCAGAGCCAGTAATCGGCGTGGATTGCAAAATACTTGGTGTAGTGGTCCGGATTTGGCTCAGAATTAGATTTGTATTAGGATGGTATACGTGTTCCTTTTCTTGCGTAACAGAAATGACTGTCTGCTGACTCGCAAGAGTATTTTGAATTATAGGTACAGGGGTTCTGACTGGAGCAGCAGGCCGAATTTGCAACGGTGCACTCGTCTTCACGATAGAAACTGTATTTATTTTTTGTAATATGCTCGTATTGCCTCTCACCATTGGTGACTGAGTTGGTGCTGTACCAAGTACCTTCAACCTCGACGTGCCGACGGACCCCATGCCTGAAATAGGACGAGTTCCTGGCCCAGTTAGTATCGTAGGTAGTGGAGGACCAGTCTTGACAACAGCAGCAACCTGGTATGTGTGTACCTTTCCGTCCGGAGAAGTGCCAGCTAGGCCTGAAGGGACAGCAGTTTCGGTCCCACCGACAGTGGTCAATGTGCTAACCGTGGGTGGCGTGCCGAGAGTCTTGTTTTCAGCTGGAACAAGAATCGGAGCTGCTCCGACGTATTTTCTACCAATGGGCTTAGGCTGAACAGGCTTGTTTGTTTCTATAATCTTCAACTTCTTCTCCGGTACGGGAACTTCTTCAAGTGAAGATCTCTTGTAAGCAGATGCAATTGTGCTCATAGTTGCACTGAATACACTAGTAGAGGTTGTTGAACTTGTCAGTAAGCTCAGGTTAGAAGCTAAAGTTGTGAATGCTGATGTCCTCACAGTAATTGGCCGAGTAAGGTCGAGAATGGACGTTGATTTACAAGCACTAGTTGCAATGGTTGTAGAAGAAGACGGTGTAATTATAGCGCCAGTTGCAAGTGATATAAAGGTAGTGGTGCTTTTCTTAGGTGCCGTTCTAGTAGTCTTAGCATTGGATGTTATAGTTTTAGAAATAGCTGAAGCTGCTGTAAATGTAGATGACGCTGTTTTGAGTGCAGGTGATGTTGTCTTGGGGGCGGAAGTAGTAGTTTTCGTAGAAGGCAGTGGAGATTCTACTTTGGAAAGATTTGACATTGTGTAAGATGAAGATGGTGTCACTTTTGTCAATTTATCAGAAGACGGCATGTTGTCAGATGTTGTCGCTTTACCAGATGATGTTGTCAATTTATCAGGTGGTGTCAGTTTACCAGAAGAGAGCGTTGTATTATCAGAGGATGAAGTTGTTTTACCGGAAGATGGGTTTGGTTTAGTCGAAACTGACGGTGCTCTGTAAGAAGATGACTTGGTCTTAGGAGAAGATGGGATGGAAGGAGCTGAAGAAACTGCTTTGAGATATGAGGTCTCTTTGGAAGTTGACTCTGCTTTAGCTGAAGATGATATTGAATCTGTTGTAGGTGAAGATGTTCTTTTCGAAGCTGAACTTGCTTTAGAGGAAGACGAATAGGTCTTCGAGGGAGCGGACGGTTTCTCAGGAGAACTTGTTCTCGAGGAAGATGAATTGGTTTTTGTAAGGGACAGTTTGTCTAGAGAGGCCGAACTTGACTTTGCCTGCGACGTTTTCTCTAGAGAAGTCGTGCTTGTCTTCGAAAATGTAGGGACTTTTTCGTAAGAAGATGAACCTGCCTTTGCGGAAGATGAAGTTTTATCTGGAGATCGAGAAGAACTTATCTTTGCAGCTGAGGTTTTCTCAGATGAGCCTGTCTTGGAAGTCGAGCTCTTCTCGGATGAGCTGGTCTTAGAATATGGAATTTTCTCGGTTGAACTTGTCTTTGAAAGCGAGCTTTTTTCTGATGAGCTAGTCTTCGAAGATGGGCTTTTCTCGGATGAGTTGGACTTCAAGGTTGGGGTTTTCTCAGATGAACTGCTCTTCGAATGTGAGCTTTCCTCAGTAGATTTTGTCTTCGAAGACGGGATTTTCTCAGTTAGGCTGAACTTTGAAGACGGCGTTTTCTCAGAAAAGCAGCCCTTCGACGATGAACTTTTCTCAGATGAGCTAGACTTCGAAGATGGGATTTTCTCAATTGAGCTAGACTTCGAAGATGGAACTTTCTCAATTGAGCTAGACTTCGAAGATGGGATTTTCTCAATTGAGCTCGACTTAGAAGATGGAATTTTCTCAGCTGAGCTCGAATTTGAAGACGGCGTTTTCTCAGATGAGCTGATCTTCGAAGATGAGTTTTTCTGCGATGAGCTGTTCTTCGAAGATGAGATTTTCTCAGATGAGCTGGTCTTCGAAGATGAGATTTTCTCAGATGAGCTGCTCTTCGAAGATGGGATTTTCTCAGTTGAACTCGACTTTGAAAGCAAGCTTTTCTCTGATGAGCTAGTTTTCGAAGATGAGATTTTCTCCGTTGAGGTCGACTTTGAAGACGGCGTTTTCTCCGACACGCTGGCCTTTGAAGATGAGTTTTTTTCTGCAGAGGAACTTGACTTCGAAGTTGAGCTTTTCTCCAATAACTTTGACTTTAGAGATTGTGTTTTCTCCAATGAAATCTTTTTCGAAGATGAAGTGTTTTCGGGAGATGAACTTCTCTTCGAAGATGAAGATTTCTCAGATGAACTCGTCAAAGAAGAAGAGCTTTTTTCGGGAGTGGAATGTTTTTTTGCAGATGAGGATTTCTCAGACGAGCTTGCTTTCGAAGATGTAGTTTTCTCAACAGATGAACTTTTCTTCGAAGAACTTGAACCTTTTTTAGAAGAAGGTTCTTCTTCTTCAGAAGGTGATGTAGCGGATTTCGATGTACTGCTTTTAGCAGGGACTGGACTTGTTCTAGTAGAGGATGTTTTGCTAGTCTTTTCTGTGTAATGTTTTGGAGATTTGTTGCCTTTCTTGCTATGACCACCTTTGTTGTAGTTTACCGTACTTGTGGGACGAGTGAGTTCTTTTGCGTCTGGCCGTGGCTTGTTGGGAATACGGACGAGTGGTTTCCCGAGATACGGTGTACCATGCCTCACTTCAGAGGTCAGAATTGTCACTGCGGGCACTTTACTGATGTCTTGAATTGTCTTATTTGAATGAAAACTCATTATTGTACTAAACGCCGATGAGTGATTTAGTTACTAGTTTGACAGGAGCATCTGTTGACTGGCTTCATTCCACAACACGAGCAGCCGAAGTTAAACATCACAAATTGAGATCTATAAAGCAAAAAATCATGGAATTAGAATTACTGATGTACAAAAAATACGATTTCACGACAATTACAATTCATTGGTAGAAATAATGATGAGCCTGCCGCCTGCCATTTGTCCCCTCAACACAAAAGCCCAAGATTGTTCTCTCCAAGCTACTGCCGATTCAATAGCAATTCAATAAAACCACTATATTTAATTTCTGATTTGAGTAACTTTTTGCTTATTAGGGGTGATCTCCAAATAGCCCCTCGATCTCAACGATTGATTGAATATTGGTGATCCGATTGTATTAGATTAGAGCTTCAAAACTCCAATGTTAATTTCTCCTTCAGAGCTTTCATAGCATCGAAACAGACATTACTTCAAACAACACATGACTCCACAGGCGCAAGTTTTTTACAACCTAACCTTACAAAATGAATTGAACTCATATTCATAGTTAGGAGACCTAAGAGAATCTACAAGACAAGCAGTTCTTTATTTAACAACTTCGGCGTCTAGTTAGGTAAGTGAAGTTTAATCTATAACTTACTCCCTTTGCATGTGTGATGTCATATGTGTGTAAGACACAATATGGTCTTTCCACATTGGTATTTCATACATGCAGAAATCGCTCAAAGCCATGAGATACACCAAAGCTTATTTACACAATACAATAATATTTGATAATATCTTACAGGCGACCGCTGTGCAGCGCAAAAAATAAAAAATCGCCCAACCGTCCAATTAATTGCTGTGTATCCTCTATTGCCACTTGAGTCGTGCCCATAATTTGGTGCTTTGCACTCTGTCCCCAATAAACCAATTTTTGCATAGTGAAAAGTTACTTACAATTCAATTTTCACAAATAGACTGAAGACATTGATCAAATTAGTTCAAAACAAAACTGTGGGACGCTCAACTTTCAAAGTAACATTAGTCTCTTTCCCTTTATTCTCCCGCTCTATTTTTGCTTAGTCTTTCATCAGTCAGTTTTCTATTCTTTGCGCTGTGCAGCGGTTGCTTGCTAGCGGCCGTCAAAGACTATTGTTTAATGTGATATGCACACTAACGACTGAAACAAGCTTCAATTTTATGTATATCATGGCTATGAGCTATTTCAGATTGAATAAGGTGTTGTGTTTGAAAATATTGAGCATTATGCGGTTCAGGTCATAGGTAAGTCAAAAGTTGTCGCCTCTTTCACTTAACCTGTGACCTGAACTTTGAAAACAGTTTTTCATACCAAAATTGCTTATCTCGATGAGCACAGCCACTTTCTTTAGGGTCATTTGTCCGTACAATCACAATTTCCTAACTAGTATGGGTTAAAAAACTTTAAAAATATCCTTGCCACTTGGGCACCATTTCAGCTGTTGATGGTGACACGTGCAAGCAACAAGGAATACACTGCGACTACGGTCAACGGCATCAAGGCAAGATACATAGCAGCTACAGACCGACCACGTGTGGCCTCCTAGTCCTGGCTGGACAAGACTAGGCTCTTTCATATCAAGGCTTAAGTTAAATACTTACTTTGTCCTTGAGTACACTCGCCCCATTCTGAATCCTCAATTGGCCGCTGACCTCTGGACCTCAGATGCAAGTTGACTGAATGCAATGATAAATGATGAGTTTTCCGTCCACAGTTTTGGTTTTCCAAATTAACAACCAATCAATTCCTGTTGGACTAAACCGACAACTGACGGCTGCTAACAACAGCTAATGTCCCAGTAAAAAAAATTGAGTTTACGCGGTTTCCAAGAAAACTCGTCTACCCACTCAAGCGGACCGCCGGACCAGTTTTACCCATTTTCAGTCTGAAATACCGCTTTTTTTAGTTGAAAGTTGCAAGTTCTGCCTACTGAAACGGGAGAAATTGGTTCAATACGAACAGCAACTTTAGTATTAATTAATTAATGCTTAATTAAATACTCAATACTTATTTAAATATTTAAATAATTAATGTGATACATGGTATTTATTTATATTTCTGAGCGGGTGAAGTAAGTGTTTAGATATTTGTAAAATTCATCGTTAACAATTTAGTTTTCAATATTTATACGGGTTAATGTGGGCAACAATTGGAATTTTGTGGTGTTTTTATGGACATAATTTGGGTATGAAAGGAGTGAAAGTTGGTATGAGCAAAAGTCGCAATTTTATTGGCATTTGTTGAGTATACGTACGAGGATAGTTAAATTGGGAGCCTGCAAAATACAAACAATTGAAGATAGAATTTGTTTAGTGTTTTATGCAGATAAGTTGTTTAGTTGCTTGTTATTACTAGGAAAGCAGCAATACGGACTCTTTATAACGCAATAATATAATAATTATTTATTTATTTATTATAATTAATACACTTGGGTTCGGGGCGCTTAATTACAATAATAGTATGTAGAATTACAACTGATTTGATTACGCTTAGAAAATGCTCGGACTCAGGTTGCTTCTGAATTTATTAACATAATTGCTTGTAAATAGCTGTAACAAGAGACGGCACATTTGAAATATATATTATGTCATATTGCTGGATGTATGGCTCTTGGAAACTTTTAGCTTGCAGCTTTCAGGTATTTCCGAATTGCACACATAGGTATAAAAGCAGAGTATAAATAGCTGTGAAAATATATAGCGTATAACAAAAAATTTTATTTTGATACACGTTCAATTATAATCTACATAGAATGCAAAATCCTTCATTCGTGCTTGTAGTATATCATTGATGTTAAGATAATAAAACTGGAGTAGTACGTAGTACATACACTGGTAATACTTATTATGAACATACAGTAGAAGCTAGACTTTGCTATTTAGTAGTGGAACTGTTGAGTCGGTTTTGCTGGTTAAGTCTTTGATCAGTTGACCAAATACTACAGGATTCATGTTCTTTCCAATTTTGTCCAGAATAAACCAGTCTCCATAACTGTAGTTGAGATTATCATATGTAGTAGAAGTTTTGCGAGCATGTCTACGAAGTAAACGTTCACGGAACGGCGGAATGGCAATCGTCAGTATGCGGTAGACGAGGTTCAGAAGGGAAACAATGGCGAGCAAAATGAACCAAAACCTGGAAATAGTATAGATAATAAAGTACACCGCTTCTAATAAAACTAAGAGAAATTATACGATATCAATCCTTACCATAGAAAAATATAAATTTTTTCATTCAATATATTTATTGGCAATATACAGAGAAGATCGTATTCAACGGTCCCAAAGGCAGGTCCGCCTGTGGCAATTCTGCAAGCAGTCACAGTCGGAAACACTTTAGCCAAAGCGTCGTGTCTGAGATATGGTCTTATTTGCGTAAGACCGAATATTTTAGCTCCATAAGTTGAGAATTCGTAGTTGAGGAAAAAGTTTGTTATGAAGGCTTGGAGACAGACGTTGAGAACCGTGAAGAATTCACAGCAGATGTACTGGAGAACATAGAACGTGTGATATCCTCGATTCGGAGCAAAATAGTTCAGGATCGCTTCCTTGTGTTTCGATACTTTCTCTTCATCTTCAATCACTCGACAGTTCAAGTCGGCCACGAGCATTTTAATTCGACCTCCTTCCAGTGATTTCCACAGCCAATGTGGAAAGTAGAACAGGCCAGCTTGAATAAACAAAACGCACCAGACCCATTGGTAGTACGTGTGGTATGACAATTCATCCCCTTCAACTGAAGGCCGTATTCCTGGATGGATTTCACTCTCTTCAACTGAAACAATAATGTATTTAGTTATTTAAGGCTTAGGCATGACTTTGCTGTAGAATTTCAATAAAAACGAAGTTTGATTTTAATGAATATGCAACATGCAACATGCAACTGAAGACGTTTCGAGTTACATAAATCGTAAATAGTAATCCTAATGGAAGAATCTAAATACCATTAAAACAAAAACTTTCCATTTCTGCGTGAATATGTTTTGTCAGCCGAGAATTTGCAAAGTTGACCGTGCACGCATTTTTGTCACTTGGGTGCGAATGCGGTTCGAGTACAACCTCAATTGAGTTAAATACTAAAAGTTGAAATATCTGTCGTCTCGTAGTTTCACTATACCTATTCGTGTGTCCTATTTTGCAGCAGTTAACTGAACGCCAAAACATACCACTTTAGAATGTGGCAACTAATAAAGTCTATTTTTCGTACGTTAAGTGTCGTAATGTTTCGCTCCAAACTAGTCAGACTGCTACTGCTGCAGTAGCAGCGGTTAAATATTATAACCACTTAATTGTTTTTAGTTTAGTTGCTGAGCATTACAATAGGACTCCCAGAAAATTCAGACAGACACATCAATGTATCAAATAATGACAGGGAGAACAAAGGCCGTTAACTTGGAGTCTTGCCATACAGGCTACACACACGCAGCATAAATATAAACAGAAATGAGACGCCGTTTTATGAAGACTTTAATTCTGCCTAAATTCTGAAACAGCACCTAAAAACTTTGAAGATGCAAAGCGGTTTCCCTTTTCAAGCGTAGAAAAAAAAGAGCTGCTCAGATCGAGTTGGCCAGTCATTGCCAGTATGGCTCGGATCGGAGAACCGAATTTGTCATGTTCATATTGATGCATCCCCATAAGCTGAACAGCTTGCTAAACAATTCCTGGCCGACTGCCTGATGTGAGCAGCTCTGTATAGCTCAAGATGTGATGGTCTGGTATATTGCATGCATAAGATCCGATCTCGTGGCACGCCTCCGCACCTCGATACATTGCATGCTAGACATGCTAACCTATATTTATTTTTGAATAAAGAGAAAAACAAGCAAGCAACAAGTTTCTCCTTAATATAAATAGACTCGGCAAATAATGATATAAGATTATTCAACTTTTCTAATGTGGAATTTTTAGTTTAATAATTCAAGAGTTTAAACAATAAGAAAATTACCAGCTTCATAAGCCCATTTCCCTTCCCCGTTCTTCCGTCCTTTTGTAAAAGTTGAGTGAATCCAACAGTAGCGCTCAGCAATACTTTTCACATCTGGGCTCGAAATGCAGTCAATAGGATCTCCCAAGTATTGTTTGGACGTGACGAGGATGGAGAAAACCACTAAAACAATCACCGTCACTTTGTAATGAAGCTGGAAGACGAGATTGGAAATGTAAACTTTCTTCGGGTTCACACTGACCAAGTCTTTTATTGATTTCCAAATGTCAAACATTTTAAGTCTTCCTTATGTTTTAAGTGCTAGATGCACACATAGCTTAAACTTGTAACTTTGTGCCTATAGTGTTCCAGGGTTGACGTAATATAGTAAACTATCGGTGTATTGTTCCGGACAGAAGAGGCTGAGCATTGTTACAAAAAATGGACATAGGTTCGTATGAGTATGAACTGAACGGGAACACAGACACTAAAACTGAAAGGGTTTGATCTCTTGTGAAGTTTGGGATTCGCTAGACTATAGTAAAAAGTTTTTTCTCTCTCTTTTATGTTCCATGCAATATGCAATAAAACGCGTTGGTCGTATAGAGTTTTAAAGTTTTGTTTTGATGGCTACACTCCATGTAAATACCTTACCTTCACGTTAGTTTAGGTTTTAGTTTGTGTTTCTATATATGGAAAATGAATATAAAATCAGGTTCTGGTTTACTGATTAGTGCCCAAAGGGGTGTGCCTTGTTTAGATCCATTTAGGATTTGCAGTAAAAGTGACATGTAAAAGACCTAGCCACTTCATGCCTGGTTTCCTTACGTTATGTTATTTAGGTGCAAGAATAAACGCATAAATATTTTTCAGCATTGAGGGGTGAATCTGCGTCTACTATGAGCAGAAGCTAAGCAGAAAAAAACCATGCCTGTCATTTGTCAGTTGTCATCAGAAGTAACAAGTAAGAGGTCATTTCAATTATCACCGTAGACTGGACTTTGCTTTTGTTATTATAAGCATTATCATAAGAGCATCAAATCCTCAAATCAGAAGAGCATTATTTCCTTTCGCATGTTGGTAGATGTTAATAGTCACAGTAGTTGTGCGTTTTTACAGACAGACTGAAGATGCTTACATTCTTAAAACGCTTAAATGCCTCTAATGGGATTTTGACTATTACAAGTTAGATTAAACACACACACACTTTGTATTATTTGACTAGGCACTTAGGTTTAGCTCTCGAAACTAAATAAAATGCTGCAATTTATGTATAGTTTTATTGTTCTTAATAATAATACACAAGGGTTGTAATGTAACCCCTATTTTCCCTACAAAATGCTCAGGTTAGCATCGATTGATATTCCATTTCTACGTGTTAATACTCATAGGGTGGTTTATTTTATGTGACAAAAATAAGCCATTTAAATCCATTTCTCCGAATATGATCGAGTCTGATTGTTAAAATAAATGAAAGCAGAATATTTACTTTATATCAGATTTTAGCTTATTTGTGCCTATATTTTCGATTACTTTTTATGTTACTGATCATTCCAGTGGAGCCCAACATCAATAACGTATTTATGAAATTAACATATTCTGTGTAGTGTTTTAAAAATATTCAACGTTGTATTGTATATTGTATTCAACGGTTTAACTGTAGGATACAAGCCCCAAGCTCTGGATTGAGGTCTTGTTTCGCTCCGTGCGAAAGTTGACTTTCAAGTAGACTCAGTGGCGGTAATATTGAATCTCAGTTTGACTCGTGTTGTTTGGACAAGACCGGACCGGACCGGACTAGACCTAGCCGGACTGCAAGTTGGCCCACGGTATATACGATATACTCGTATTGATACGGTCTATTGGATAGTATTCGGGTCGGAACTCGGAACATATGCTTATCTGGTCTGGTTCTGATCCGAACTGCCTAAAAGCATGACGCACGTGCATGGGAGCTTTTTTCAATATTCGAATTTAAAAGTTCATAATGTCGTAAAGGGCGTATTTTAAGCATTTTTGAAAAATGATACTTCTTCTCTACTAGTAGCTCGTAACTATTAGAACTAACTACCAATTTAAAGTTAATTCAATGTTCGAAAATTACACGCTTTAATCGGATCCTTCTAATCACGTCTGAGAGAATTTCCACCTAACATTTTATGGAGGTCTTGTCAAATAATTCTGTACGAAAAAGTAGTTTATATTGTAAAAATGGAAAATCTGAGAACTGTAAATCCAAGTTTCAAGCTCATCTCACTAAATTAAACCTAAGTAATTTAATAAACTTTCAAATGCCGATCAATTTGGAAAGATAAAAAGTTCAGAAACAGCGGATTAACTATCTTGTAAGCAGCCTGAATAGTAATTTGTTTGTTAATCTCGGGTAAATCTGTGTGCGACCCGACCGACCGCTTATCGTGTACCATGAGGACAGTTGCGTGGGCCTACTTGCAGTCCGCTTCGGCTCGGTCCGATCTCGTTCAAGTTAAGGACTTTAGGACAAACCCTTGTTCGCTCCTCTGCCTTGGCTCTCTCGCCTCCTCGCTCGCTCGGCTTCCCATCTCTACAGTCAACAATCAGACATGTGGCGGTTTTTGTTTGAATGCAGACCAAATACCAATTAAATATTTGGTCATTAATTTGGAAAACGGCGGAAAGGTGACAGGCCATCATCGCATATAGTAGTGTATCACAGCCAGGTCACAGGTCAATAGTGAACTCACGATACAGAATGCAGCGACGGGTTTGGACACTCTCCGCCTATTCAAGGAAAATGTAAGTTAACAAATACGTTTTACGTTGTACGTAGTCTCTTTCCTTACAACTGGTTACCAAATGCCGCAGCCTATGCCTTGTCAGGTAGTAGCTTGGACCTGCCACTTGTCACCTGTGCTGTGTCATGTGTCAGCAACCTCTTATGTCTTACGAACACATGACACAGTCTACGGTTACCCGTACACAGTAATAAAAGGTGCACCGAAGACTGTTTGACGTTGAACGTAAATGAATGTCTGGTTGCACTAAACCAAACGGTGCGCAGTTGGCAGTGAAAAAGTATATAAGAGTTTTCCGCCACCTGGGTTGATCGACACTCTAGGTCCAGTTTTATTTGTTCGATTAGGCCGTGCGGGTTAGGCTTCATTAGGGTTTGCCGAAGGCTAAGCCGGGTCTAAGCCTCAGGCTGGACACAACAGGCGGGCGTTTTCATAACCTAGCCTGAGAAAATGAACTGAACACCACAACGAATATATCAGTAGCTAGCCTTGTAGTCAGTACACACTCAGGTGGCGAGAAACGGAAGGAAATAGAGAAAATGATTTTGAATTTTTTTGGAAAATATAAGTATAACTGATCCATCTAAGTGCATGTTTCTGGTATCTATCTATATCTATGTTCACGTGGTGGTAAGTTAACTGCTTGACTTCTTCCTACCTCTGTGGATCTCAATCAACTCTCAACCTTTATTCTCTTTGTTTCGGTATACTTGGTTGACAAAGTGTTTTGTAATTCTAGAAGGCAGGTTCAGCTGCCGTTGGTGCAACACTTCTCCTCCGTAGCGGGCACGGATGTGCAGACGAGGGTCGGAAGTACGAGTCAACCTCAGCATGGAGACCCTTCTTCAACAGACCGTAAATTGAAAGAGGGAAATACATCAGGGATTTATATTCATCCTAAAGTTGAGAGGGGACCAACGGATGTTCTTAAGGTAATTAAAAGCCTATAGTGTATTCTCTATGATTCATTGACTCTTGACGCTGATTTTGAGTCATGCTCAACCCGTCCCCTAGGTTTATAAATAATTACATGGGTGCAAACATGTCAATTGTTAGGCATTAGCAAGTACAATTGGTCGGGACTATACAGCCGCCCATTACCGATACCATGATGATCCATACCTCATACCAATTTCCAACTTGTCAAAACGAAGTTTTGCACTGTCCAAGGAGTCCGGCCGAAAGGTGGCAAGATGGATTCGACAGAAACACGCTGACTTATTTGACCATCGAGTAGCCGAACCACCAGTTGAGGTAAGCTTGACTAATGAGACAAAAACAGTTAATTCTTAGTATTTCGATCAATTCTTTAAGTGTAATGAACTTGGTCCATTTGATAAAATAAGCCACGTCAAATTATTTTCCTTAAGGCATTTTATCCGACTCCGGTGATTACTGAAGAAACTCCAGTAGATGAATCGACGTTGTCATCAGCAATTCATGAGGGTAATATACCGGATGCTATTCAGGTCTACGGGATGCTTCAAAATAATGGCACAGGTGAACAGACGGATTATTAGAATTTTAATACTGGTAATGATGAATTCGTAATTCTATTTAATTCATTATTCGTACTAGAAATAAGTCGAGCAACTCTACAATCATTGCTGGAACTGTTGGCATACTACAATGAAGCTGAGGCATTAGAAGAAGAATGGATTGAAGAGAGATGGTATCGCTCGGGAATGCTTGGCAAAGAGCGGCTGAAAAATACGTGGAAGTAAGCGACGTATCTACTAGTACTAGGATTTAAGAACAAGGACAATATTTGAAACAGTATTTTTGCTTGCAATTGTTTCCATCAGGGACAATGGTTTGGCAGAAAAGATTTTTAAAGAGCTGGATCCTGCAAATTGTGCTGCGTATTGTGCAATAATACGAGGAAGGGCAAAATACTACCAGGTAATTTCAACATTAAAATTATTAACACTTCGTCTTGTTGATTCCATTTTGCAAATTATTACTGGTTTGTCTAGGTTGAAAAGGCTTGGCATCTCTACAAAGAGGCTGAGTCCAAGGGATTTACTCTAGACATCGAAACTTTCAATTCACTAATACGCACTATATACTTCACTCGAGACAATAGTGATATGCGATGGCAGCTACTAGAAGTAAGGATATTTTGTATAAACATTGGCATTTCGATGAGAATATGTACTTATTTTACCCTTGCCACTTTCACTTGCCACGACCAGTTCACGCTCGTAGAGAGTGACAACTCGATTGAAGTAGAGCCATGCTTCCTAACTGGGTGTATATATTTAACGTATCATATCGTAAATTCTAAGATGTTTTCAACCTTATCCTCGGACTAAGTTAAATGCTAAATCTAGCCTTTAACGTTATATTTAGTATCAATGAATTCTGGGCATATATCGCCTTCTCGACACAATTCTGGTTTGATTCTAAGTCTTCAAATCGATTTACTTGCTTACATTGTTGCATTATCGGTGAACTTCCGTCCTAAGGAAAATCGCACGAACTAGAGGAAGCAACTTCGTTCCATTCCAAGGACAACGATGAATCTTCTAGGAATGTAAGAGATGAGTTGTTAGCTTCAATCGCGAATCAGAATTGCCTGAGATCACACCGTGTGCTCATGTTTGAATTATTTCTAAATATAGTTTTACCTTACAAGCTAGAATTTGGAATGTATCAAGTAAAAGGTTACAAATCTGTACCTAGAACGTTCGGCTATCAATGAGAGGTGACATTTTATGGTATATTTGCTGTTCCGGGTTCGGTAGATCTACTTGGTACAAATGGATATATGTTTATATGGTTTTTATAAAATTGTCATTAGTTTGAAAAACTCATTTTCAAGAAGTTGGCAGATTTTTTAATTAAGTTAAGCATGATAAGCAGATTTTCTGACCCCCACTCCCCACTCCCAAAAAAGAAAAAACTACTCGAAAAAAAATGCCTCATTTTACTGATAGGCCTTCAAATTCTAGGTATACATGACTAGGCTCTCGTTGGATCCCTTTTAAAACTAATGCTACTACTGGATACTGCACGAATACGAATGTTTTGTTTAGTTGCCAGGATCCACTTAGAATTTAGGATATATTTATACTCAGCAATGGTCGGCTCTATTTCAATCTTGTTGCTGTTGTCACTCTTTCCGAGAGTGACCTGGTCGTATTTCCTCCTTAGGAACTTCTGCTTGAAATCGCCAAAGCAGGAGTCGAGCCGAACCTTGGAACCATGAATTCCATTCTTGAGACACTCAGTTCAATTGGAAATATTCGGCAAGCAAAAGTTTTGATTCTAGAAACTTTGTCAGAGTTCAAAGCTCTGGGAATTGAGCCAAGTCTTGCCTCCTATTACTACGTTCTAATATCTCACTGCAAAGAGAGTATGTTGCCTATTTTTAATTTGTTGCTCATCCATTCATATGATTGGGAAAATTGCAATTCACGTGACCATGTAGCAATGTAAGTACAGTTGGTTGTCTCTTTACCTTGTAATTCTTCTGAGTTTTTCGAGACTTCAGTGCATAATTACAAAAATCGTTACATCGCGGATCACGCTCAAAGATTTTGTAGGATCAGTTAGCACTATTTTTTTAGGGATTTTTGGAATACTGCAATGAAGCCTGCAATAACCCCAATTTACTACGTAAAGAGACAACGAACTGATATAAGTACCCTGCTACACCGTCGCGTGAATTTAAGTTTTTCCACTCATATATTGAGCTTCGTATGTATTATTCGGGATCAATAATAATTGCAACACTGGTTTGGTTCTGTTTAGGAGGCCCTATGAATACAATCCTGGTTGACATCATGCGGGAGATAGAAGGAAAAAGTTTTACAATTAAAGATCCCAAGGACACGTTCTTCTTCGTCACTGCAATGGACGTCTGTAGAAATCACTTGCAAGACTTAGAACTGGCTCAGAAAGTGAATGCTCTACTTCACGTTGGGAGTAATTATGATCTTATTGGGGATTCGTACAAGGAGTCAATCTACTAGTGAGTTTTGTTCACTTCCACCGCGATTTCATTATCAGAAATCAGAATCTATTTAAACTGAGTCTTTCTGTCTTTCCAGTCGACACTTCGTAGCTTTGAAATGCAATTCAGAGACCTTTGATACGTTCATGGAGTTTTATAATAAGCTGGTCCCCAATATTTACACTCCAGAACCACAAATTATGGAGGTGAGTTTGGAGCTCAATTTAATATCCCAATCCCAATGCAAATTGTGCCTTGATTGTATTAATTTAATTATTTACCAGGAAATCCTCAAAGCCTTGGAGTTGAATGAGGCTTATTCATTTCTACCTCAAATATGGTCTGACATGCTTATCTTTGAGCTCACTCATCGAGAGAACCTTGTCACTCTAGTGCTCAATATCATGGCATACTCCTTGCACTCGGACAGCGTTGCTTCTACTTCCAAACTAGGAGAAGATTTTGCAGAAATTGCATGGAAAATATGGGAAATGGTTGAAACCCAGGATCCTGAAAGACAGAAGAAAATAAGTTGGACTGGACAGATGCTTGGAAACTTGATGATTGTGACCTTGAAAGCAGAAAAAGTTGACAAGGCATTTGAAATTCTTAAGAAACTAATGAATTCAACTCATGAAGTTTTGGGAGTTCCGAGTATTGACTCACTGAAATTATTCTTAGAAGTGGTTATTCGGGAGAATAACGGAGCCCTTGCCTTGGTAATTTAAATATATTTTTAAAGCCATTAACATGTGCTCTTCTTGAACAGACGTAATACTTATACAAATATTTGTCAAACTATTTCAGGCATGCGTTCAGTACGTGAGTGATGCTGGGTTCGTTGAAGTAATTGAAATGGGAGATGAAGTATTTGCCAAAGTGAAACTAGATTCCGTTCAAGTAGCACGGCTAAGCAATATTGTTGGTTTTGATATTCGAGCACCAAAAGCTCCTGCTTCGCCGGTCTCCGCCAGTGATGATGACTCGGCTAATAAGGAAGATAAACAGTAAATCTAGCTTAATAATTCAGCAGTTTGGCAGTTTTGAAATGAACTAGTTAGTCAATCCAGTCATTTTAGAATTACATTTTTTACACTCTAGCAGCATTGTTCGCTGTGTTGTGTCTCCCTCCACTCATTTCATTCAACACTGTTCAATATGCAGGCGGAAGAAATGAGTTCATGGGTTCACTTATCCTAGTGTTTATACTTAATTTATTGTTTCCATTGAGTGATAGTCTGTAAATACTTATATGATCATTGACAGAAAAGAATCAGACAGAAGGACTGACCACACATTTGTTAGAAAGTTATTATGAGCGGCATCAACTGCCACAAAAAGCGGCCGGCTTGCCCGGAATTGGACGAGTGGCTTTGTATGCGTCGCTTTCGTGGTAGTTAATTCCGACCATGATAACTTTATAAGGAGTAATAAGTGGTCAATAATGTACTGTGAAAACGGAAAGTCTGCGACCTAGAAACCCTAGTCTCGAGTCCTAGGCCTCAGGACGCACTACCTATTACGTGAAGCTAAAGGCCTCGGACTTTAGCTGGTTTTAAATCGTAGACTTTCCCTTTTCACAATAATTATTAGTTCCTGCCTATGCCTGAACTATATTTACATAGTTGTCGAAATAAACGGGACGTAATCTACAAATACAATTCGTGTCAGAGTTGTCTGCTTCCTTGAGAATCCTCGTTTGGAATTTACTTCTTTTCTGAATTCTAAAATATTCGTCAATTACTTTTATGCAGCTTTATTAAAATTCTAGTTTCTAGTGATTTGAGAAATTCATACTTTGAATGTTTCATATATATTAGCTCAATAATGTCCATCTTGATTTCATCCTATTACCAATTCATCAAAGCTTCCGTTCATTTTCCAGTTCACCGTGGAAATCTGTAATGACAAAATACATACTCAAAACTCAAAAGCTTTACAAACAGCAGATTTTTCGGGATTAAATATATAAAACCTTACTCGCAGCAAAATCCGAGATACACCCCACAGCAGTATAAACTCTTGAGTTTTCTAGTGCAGTTGCAAATAGCATCTACGGCAGAGATACCAAAAAACAACGCTACAGTTATGAAAACGAAGAGTGAACAAAATTTCTGGAGCTTGAATTTACAATTCATAGTTGTTCGGCTTCAGTAATTCACGCACTAAGAACTTAGAAATGGCTATGAATTCTACGACATGTTAAAATAAACTAAAAACACATCATAAATATATTACGACTCATCAGTATCAACTTCTGCTGACTTTAGAAATGTATGCCGTTTTTTGCTCCATTCAGATTTTTCTTGTTACTGATCTCTGCTTGCGTCAAGGCAAGGGAAATCATATAATTACCCATTAGTTAGATACAATGTAAGTGAATTGAATTGAAGCGATAATTTCTGAATCAGGCCCATACATACAAGCACATCAATTCTACTAACGGTTCATTCCTATGTTTATCCTTGCGTATAACCGGCTGAATGTTCAACTTTGTCTATGTATGTAGGTGTCCTGTTTTCAAGTTTGGTGCACATCCCTCAACTTCAAGGTGTAAAGCATGGAGTCTGTCTTATCAACTGAAGTCAGACTGAATTATACTGAACGTAAACAAATACTTTTAAGACAAGTAAAGTTATTGGCTTAATACTTCAGTTGTTAGTGTATTCGGTCAAGTCACCAATGATTTATCTTATGTTCCGTGATTTGCGCTGATTCAAGGGTAGCTTGTTTCAAATACATACATACCTAAGCTTTAATCACTGCTCGTGATTCAATACTATGTATGCGATACACTGCGGGACGCAACATTTACTCACGAAACGAGTCATTTAATCTGAGTCGGCTTATGGCCTCATACTTTCCATTTGGGATTATTGAATAAATTCTTGTGGGACGTATGTAAACGGTTAAAATGTTAGATTGAGTTGTCAGGATTCTTGCTTAATCTGAATGGTTGAAAGATTCTAGGCTTCCTGGTTCTTTATAAAATCTGTTTAGTACTGGATAGTGAAAATCCTGGGAAGGATTGACCGTGCATGATCCACGTATTGCAATTACATTTAAGGCATATGTAGGACTATGGAATACCTTGTTACGCAAAAGTGGATTTGTGAACTCAAAAGTAGTTCAATGATCAATCTAGCTACATGTTACCTGTAAAATGCCTTGGGAGAGCTCATGCCAATTGCCAACGTAACAGCTACTAAATATGTAGTTAGCAAGACAGTTGGAAATAAAAGGGACTATGCGGGAATAGAAATAATAATAGAGTATAGAAGGAAAATAGATTTTCCAGCTTTTCCGAGTTTCGGGTTTGCCTCTATTTCTATTTAATTGCATCGCTTCGAGGGAAATTGGAGGAACATGTTTGTTTGGAATTATTATTATTATTACATTAGAACATTGAGTATTGAGTGTTCGAGAGCTAGACAAGTTTTGGTTCCAATTTCGTGTTCGCTAGTCGGACTTTCTCTGCCTGATTTCCTGCCGCAAACGCACACGACACTACACACGAGTGAGGTACACAGGCTAGTCCAGCTCAGCAGCAGCAGCTGCGTTATGCTTTCTCTTTCGGCCTACCTGACTACCACCCGTTCTACAAATTCAGCGGAAGTGAAAAACTAATTCATACGAGCTACAAGGATCCAAAACACAAGGTATTTACTAGGTAACTACGTATGTACTTACTTAATAAATGTACTAGGCATATGTGTAACAAAATGTTTAGTTGCACATCAAACACGGCGTTCTTCGAAGCGCCAAAGCACCTAACCTACGTATACGCCAGGCAGAATATTGACAGGGATCCATTTATGTTGCCTGCTTGTATATTGTAACTTATAATGAAAATTGCAAATTGCGTTGAATGTATATATTTGTATGCGACTACGGCTCGTCCGTTTTGTCTCTGGCCTGCTTCGTTTCCGTTTCTGACACGTAAAGCTTTAAGTGGAATTTAGAACAGTTTTTCCACACGCATATCGTATCAATCTTTCGAGTTTTTCCTGGTTATGCGTTGTAGCCAAAAGAGTCGACAATGTAACATTTGGGGAAAAAGGGAAGAAACTCCAGAGAAAATTTTCTCATTTATTATCAATTCATGAAGTGGTTTGGTTGGGATTATCTTTTACTCTTTCACTCCGTTGGAATTAGGCCAGTGTCGCTTTGTTGTAAACCTGAATGAAATAGAATATTGGTATTCTTCTGGCAATTGAAATCTATTCGGGATTCGGACGGTTGACAAAAACGGAATAATCTACTTAGTCATTAGATTCTGTATTATAACGGACATGACTCAGAGTTGCAAATCAGGTTTACTTGTGAAAGAATTGTTTGAGTCAGAGAGCCATACGGAGAAAGTAAGGACAAAATACAGAATTATGAATAACCTGACATGCGCTGAGAATTGAGGAATTTAGGTTAGAGGTTACAACCCATTCTTGAAAAACTTTTCCACTGTGCCACAGTATTCGGAAAACAATTCAATTACCTACCTACTTTAAAATTCTTCACAACAGCCACTTTAACTCAAATTTTGCAAGAATTGGAAAGTCTAATCATGGCAGAAATGTGTGTGGAAAGTTTGGTTGTAGAAATGCTTACACAATCCCGAATTACAATTGCAAGTCTAGGATTCCACTAGTCAGCATAGACAATTACTGGTTGAACCTTGAAACTTAAATACATGCAGTTCTTGGCCCAGGTAATCAGTAATCCTACACATGTCGAAGTTTATATTTTCTTGGCTGAAATCAAAGCGTGTAGCTGAAAAGCGTGTAGTTAACCGTAGTTTATGCTTTCATACAAATCCTTTTAACTAAATTGCTTCGAATCGTATATCGTGTTTTGTATTTACACGAAAACCCAAAAATTCAGTTCTCCTATTTTCCATACTACGTCGGGAATCTCAATGCTTGAATTTTAATTACATTTTGTTGGAACGGCGTGTTAAATAAACTAGTGCCTGCAACGAGTGCGGCGCAAGCTGGCTCTCCAGATCTTGGAGCAGGACTAGGAAATATTTCAAATAAACTACAGTATTTCTCATTAATTTAAAAACCCAAAAGTCAAACGGAAAGATTATTGCTAAGATGACAACAATGCCATCAATAGCGGGTTTGCAGATTATGAGGCGAACTTTTCATTAATTTAAAATTGGAACTATTGTAAGTCCTGAGTTTAAAAGAACGATAGCGTCACAGCACAGGGATAAATAATTGTACAGTATATCTAACATTTCAAGCGACAGGAGCTTCAGCACTAAATACACACTGGTTGGCTCCTGCCTCACCTCCCCTGCAATCTCGGTATTCAATGCATCTGCAACCCGCAATCACGAACTGTGACTGCAGTTTACTTAACACAACACGAATTTCAAATTCAATACGATAATCAAATGATAAATATTCCTACAATTGAGTGAAAGCTATGGACGGAGAAAGTGGCGTGCCTATCTGAAATCCACGTTGTTTTGACCCATTCCCTATTCCGCCAATAAATGAATTCCCTTCGACATTTCCGTCGTTCATATTTACTCCCCAATTACGAGCATGTAAATTTTGTATTAGGATTGCAATGGAATTTCCCATTTGAGGGGTTTGGAGAAGGAAATAAAATCAATTGGCTCAGGAGACGACCCTCTGCCTCGTGAGCTCAGTTTTTCTCTCCAGAGAAAGGTAACGTTTATGGAGAAAGCCTCAGTTGTGTAAACACACACACACTTTAGATAAGCAGGAAGTGACGCCGACAACCTTTGAGAAAATCAAGTTGAAAGGCTCAGTGAGAAGGTATAATGCTCAGTTTAGCTCATGTCTTTGTACTAACTGTTCGATATTTAGTGTGTGTAACATTTAGGTAATGTAGGCCAAGCTCAAATCCAGGCGAGGCCATTTGGAGTAAATTAATCCTCTGGCAATACGCAACTAAAGACATCGATATTCCCTCAAATTAAATTACGCCTGACACTTTGGGAGTCACTTAGAAGAGGCACTCGAATTCACGACGAGTCTTTGCGGGACAATTCATAGCGCCCAAAAAGTAATTGCGATGGTTCATAGTCGGTGAAAATTCCCAGCGAGCCAATTCATAGTGTGACAGCTCAAACTCCCAAAATGTATTGTTCTTAATCTGGAGTTTAATTTAACCCAAAATTGCTTACAAAGAAATCAAAAGTTTGCAACTCCTATTAAATACACTAACAAGGATACAAATAAAATGCAAAAAATTCCTTTCAAAAACTCGTCCTGTAATGATGTATGCTGCGTAATTTGCAAGCGATGCAATTATCAAATAATTAGGTATAAATGTATCAGCCATCAGTATTGAGATATGTCTTCACTTCACAAACTAGTTCCATCGATTTTCAGCTTAATTAATTTTTGAAACTATAAATTGTCACACTGTGAACTGTCCCGCTTTAAATTATTATCAACTGTTGATAACAATCGCGACCAGTATTGTCTCCCTATGCATCGTGCCGCTATGAATTGTTGGGATACCATTAAATTACGGCTGACACGTTGAGAGTCACTTAACGAAGCGCATGGTCATCTGGGAGCAGAAAACTCTTGGTAGTGGAGAAAACCCAACTTTCCACTCTTATTACTATGAAGCTCAGTCCAAGAGCGTGCCGAGTCGGGGACGGAGACAGTGACACTTGTGATTTCGCTGGTCAAACAGGACGAGGCCTCAATGTCCCGCCCCAAAGGCAGTAAAGGAGGGAGTAGCAGTGTCAATAATAGAGAGCGTGAAATTAGTTCTGCAATTGTCCGTCCACGAAAAAGGTCCAATAACGCTGTGCATCCGCTCGACGAGAACCAACTACCTGAGCAGGAAGGGGCTAGTATTACTCTGGTTCGTGTTTTGTCTTAAACTATTGGGGTGGTTGGAAAGACGGCTTAATACATAGTAGATTGTTTCAATACAAAGAGGGTGATATTAAAACACGGGGACAATGGTTCATTTAGGTTTCTCGGTTCCACAAATCCAGTTATAATAAGGAAAATAGACGATTTTTCGCCTCCAGCACCGCCTCCCAATTCCTATATTTGTTTTACCGAGGCGTACTGGAGTTTGAAGAATTCGGAATATGTGAGGTTATCCAAAGCCCTTAATGGATAACTATTAAGAAACTTAACCTAACAGTCTATCCTAGCTTAATCCGAATTAATCATACGTTGTTAAAGGCGACAATGGAAATGTCAATAAGCTGGGAACCGATAAGTGAAAAGTCGTCTATGTTCTGAATTCCACCGAAAATCCTGAAACCAAAGGCTGTGAGGAGCTTATCTTAACATGACGAACATGAACTTGAATCCGTTATACGAATTATCTGGCCCGATTCATACGATGCAATCTACTTGAAGCCATTTCCATAAAGCCCCAATAGCTTAACTCTATAACCGCTGACTCAGAACCTTGAGGAGGAGCTGGCCCGACTCGAGTTGGAGACGCTGGATGACTTTGTGTACAATGCCCTGGGCTCCTTCCACATTGGTAGTGATGGGACTGGACTTGACCAAGGGGCTTCGTCTCAGGTCTCCCGAAGGTCAAACAATAATAAGTACAAGGTCGGGAGCCCGACTGACCTGAGTGCAGAAGGTCAAGGGAACGAGGTTGGTCGAACTCTAGAAGAAGTGTTGAGCAGTGACAAGACGCCGAAACCGAGTTATAGAGACAGCGGGATTTCGTCCGGGACAGCCGACCATCCCACATCCCCGAACGTGTTTGTGATTGAGCACTCCTTGTTCTCTCTAGGCTCGGGGTCAGAGAGTCAGGAACGGGATGAGCCTGGCCGAAGCCTGGAAATGGAAACTGTTTCCGTGGAGCCGAAGAAGCCCAAGCCCTTGAAAAGCAGCAATAGCGTGGTGGACAAGAAGGCAGCTCATGCTCCGCCATTGCAGCAGCTCCAGCCTAACGGATCTGTTGTTGGACCATCGAGTTCATCAGCATCTGCTCAAGCTCCGATCACTTCCACGCATAAAAACAAATTACCTCATTCTGTACATTCGACTGTCGGTGAGACATTCAACGAAAAGTTTCGCTAGCCGGTTATATACATATGAGGATGGAAGTGCATCTGAGAATTGGGAATATTTTCAGGGCATCATTCTGATTCAAATGTTTTACGTTCAGACCTCCTTGCTGCCGTGGAACAAAACAAGGTGGACAAAGTAAGACGGATCCTGAGTTCCGGTATTGATGCCAACTCGGTTTGTGACGATAAGGGTCGATGGCCACTACATATTGCAGCACTGCTCGGACATGCAGCCATTGTAATGAACTTCAGCCTCATACGCTGTTTTACACGCTACTTTAGTGTAGAATTTACAATTCAATAGCGGCATTAGCTTCTTAAAACTTATAGTCTGGTGTTTTCAGACGCTTTACTAGCTATGCTTTACATTTCATCCCGATTCACAGGCAAAACTATTGTTAGAACATGGAGCTCAGAGAGATCAACCCGACACGGCATTAGAGCGAACGCCCCTGCTCTATGCCGCAGCAAATTCTCCAGAAACTGTGAAAGTATTACTCTCGTACAGAGTGGATATTCATGCGAGAAACAAGTTTGGATCAACTGCACTCCATTATTCGGCTGGAGCAGGTACGCCGCTTCGTTCAGCTGCTTCTGCTTCCTTTTGCCTTAATCTGAGCACAATTTTAAATTGATTCTTTAGGTCAGGCGGAATGCTGCCGTCTCCTGGCTGCTGCTGGATGTGATGTTCATTCCAGAGATCGTCAAAAAATGACGCCGCTACATATGGCCGCTCGTGTGGATGATATTTGGACTATTGACGTGAGTTCTTTGTAAAGTTACTAAAAGTTATGCAGTAGCGGCTACAGCTTATTTTAAATGACGAAGGAAACGGAGATTATTTGCACAAATATGAATCTTGTTGGCTTCCATTTCGTAACCGCAAAAGGATTAAACAATATTCAGTCGTTCAGCAAGCTTCGGTAGACCTAACCTACTTCCTGTAACCATACCTGGTCAAAATTCACAATCTAACCTGTTTTTTGCCGCTTTTGAGCTTAATGTTTTCAAAGTTTTGACGTGCTTCGTGCCTAATGCTGATGCCGCTACTTATATGGTGCTTTGTGTAGCTGTAATATGTCAATACACTTCCATGTGCCATACTTTGCAATCTCTTCACCGATATAATTTCCGGGTTAACATTAGGATGCTAAATAATTTCAATTGGAGCCGAGATTACTAAATAGAAAATAGAAAGTGCAGAAAGATTTAGCGTCAGCACCTGCGGAAGGAAAGCTGGATAGAGCGAAAAGAGCATGGCAAATACGATACAATAGCTTGGAATCCCTGCTAGGTAAGGTGGTGTTCAATGTACACATTCATACTACGTAGGCATGAGGCTAAACGGAGCAACGAAAATAGGAACATTGTCGTAACTTTAGAATAATTCATGAAGCTATTGATTTTTTGAAAGAGAAAAATAAGTGGGCTTTGTGTGCAGGCAGAGCGTCCAGTTAGATGGTTGATGGTCTTCATTTGGTTTGTTTGGTCCGCATCCGCACAGGACGAGTCCCGAAATATGTATTCATATAACCAATAATCACCAAACGACAAGAGTCCACTCATGAATTTTACAGATGAAGTAATGTCTCCATTGTCTTCCTTTCTACCTCACTGACTATCTAGCTCAAGTCCGTTAAATCCTATGAAATCTCCACTAAAAACGTCCATTTTCTCATTAATCATGCAGTTGGGATTCATTTCTTTTTGTGACCTCTTTTAGAAACGACTTAATGTCCTTTCTTAGGATTTGTCTTGTAAATAAATAGTATAAATCTACGTATCCATGCGATAAACAGCCAACGCTCGTTTCAATCCAATTCCTTCAAACACGCACACATATAAGGGATTCAAACGCTGATTAAAAATTGAAAATAGTGAGACGATGCTTCTAATACGTAGGAGGCCGTAAACTTAAATTAAATTAAATAACTGAAGTGACAGCATAAGCTAACACAGGCATTCATGTCATTTATTCATTATAAATATAATGTACACGAACTGCGTGGTTGCCATATTTTATTCCTCAAATGCTTACATGCAGTAACAGCTATCCACACATATGTAGATTCTTAAGCGAACGTGCGAATAAAGCGATACTATTCAGCACAGCCAATTAATCGCATCGAACTTGCTAACTACATGTAAATACTGCTCATATTATTTTGGCTAACTTTGTGCAGTGATAAGCGTAAGCTCCCACTACCAACACTAGATACAGTGCATACTGTAATAAGCTCAGAAATACCTAAATCCAAGCCTCACGGAAAGAATACGAATACGAGCTAATACATCCACTGCCTCCGATTTTCGAGTTTCCAGACTTTATGTCCCTACAATACTTTATGAAATCTATTATGATAAGGTGCTCTTGGAGTATGGTGCGGATATTCATGCAAAAGATGGAATGGGCAAGAATGCGCTGCACCATGCGGCAGAAACTGGAGAAGGGATGGAATCGGATTATGCTAAAATGGGAGCATGTTTCAAGAAGCTGATTGGTTTTGGAAGCATTGTGAATACAATTGACAACGACGGGAAGACGGCTCTGTACTATGCAATTCAGGTAAGAATTGACAAAAAGTCTTGGAATTCAGTGACTTTGGAATATGGGAGTAATTGCCAGTAGTTGCTGATAGTTTGCATTTAATTGCACCATAGAAATACATCTTTTCCACGTATTTCCAATATAGATTTGCCCCGTATTTTGTATTTTTACTACAGCCTTTGGCCTTAACATTTCAATCACGAATGAGTAAACTTTTATATAGTAATTCACGTCAACATCTAAACCTTAATCACCAAGTTTCGATCAATGAATAGCAAGAAGCATTACTTTGTCAAATATTATACATTCTGGCAGAGGGAGCTAAGGCTATTCCAGTCTTTGAACTTCGACTTCTTATAAAGCAATACTACATATAGTGATCGTCTTGTTTTTGTTCTAATACGTCACAACTTATTTCCGTATGCATCCAGTATCCAAATACGTTATGCTGACGTGTATCATTACTAAGGCCCGGGTAATATGCACTAAAAAACGCCAAAATATGCGCATATATATGCAAAATAAAAGCTCAAATATACCCT
>JAQFXY010000091.1:0-64337 GCA_034693865.1 Ceratophysella sigillata
TACACCATATACTACATTCTTACCGCCAAAAGATCAACGGTCAATTTTTCTATTCTAGTTTATAACATCCTTAGCTCACATGTACCTAACAGATTTATTTCAATTTGTATTATATCTTTCACGATGCTCTAAATTGCTGACAGCATATTTCCAAAATTGCTATCATCATCATCATCATGAATTTATTGTCCGATATTTGGCCAAAATTGCCATTGCCGTGTCCCAAACATGCAACATTGCCACAAAGCCCGCTATACTGACAACTACATTTAGTAATAATTAGATAACCTCGCGGGCAGGGCAGGGCTGTAATTAATAATTAATCTTAAGTCGCGAAATTTAAATACACAACAAATTATATTAATAACAAGCACAATATTGGAGTGTGGATGGAATGTACGTACTTTGACAAAAGCCTTTGAGATAATTAAAACACAACCAAAAACAACATATGAGATGAGTGTCCTCTAACCTGTTTCGGCCACCACTAATGACACTCTGGTAACTGGAACTACTCCGAGTCGTCATGCTCATACGCACAGCTACGTTGATTACTTCGAACTTTTCCAAATATTTCTGAACAACTTAACTCTAGACAATTTAATGTTATGGACTTATATAGTTGAACGGACAAGGAACGTTATAGGAGTAGGCAGTCGATGTTTTAATTTAAAATACAACAACGCTCCAAAGCTTAAGAGTTCTCAGTTCGTCAGTTCGTTTGACCACTGACACTGACTTGATTAGTGTATGCTCTTCTGCTACTGTCGACCTACTGAGCTAATAAGGTTCGCATAACTGTTCACATTTCTATTACTGTATTATGGAAAAGTACCTATTGCATTTGTGTTAAGTTAATGGTTGGGTCTTGGGTCTGTCTGTTTGGGATCTGGTGAATTGGAGTGTCCCTTTAAATAGCCGATGTGCCTACCTACACCGAAACGAAAGCTTAATAAGTATACAGAAAATTGAAATGGGACCTAACCTAGCGCATTGGTTATGTCCAGGTTTGTTACTAATATCTATGTACTTTCCTAAGAAACCCATCCGACCCCCACGTATCCTAAAATCACATTATAACTGAGTATAGCCAGGGGCGTATCCATCCACATATCATTAGCATGTCCGTGTATCTTAGTTCCCGTTACATTTTCTGGAGGAACATGAACTTTCGATTACCACTTTCAACCAAGCGAACATAATGTGTAATGTTCTATCTCTATACTTGTGCATCATAATCATATGTAAAATATGATGACTGATAAATGATTAAGTAATTGAAAATAGTAGATAATACGTTTCAAATTGACTGAAAGTGCTTACTCAAGATCCGAAGATGATTCGGCAGTAATTGAGTCTGAATTGTTCTTCTGAGCCTCCACAGTCTTCGGATCACCAGACTCCGAATCTGAACTAATAAGCTCCATATATGGAGAGTTGGATGATATGTCAGAGAAAGACATGGTTGTATAATAGGGCTTCAGAATAATAGTTGTAGTACTAGATTGCTCCTATTCTACTGGAGACTAGAGACCTGTTGGAACAAAATACAATTTCAATCAGTTCGGACGCTTGTTTATTGTGTGCACGAGGCTCTGGCACAATACAAAACACGCATGTGCCTAATCAACACATAAGTGGGCTTCACGTGTCCGCTTACTTCCGTTTCTAAAATAATCTGCTAATCTTTCCATTCACGCACTCGTCAACTACATACAACATGTGTGGCGTGGCACACTTGTCAAACCAATCTAAACGGAACACAATGCATCTGCGTTTAACTTTGAAGCTCAAAAGGTTAGGTAAGGTTAAGCGGTAGTAGTTCGACCCTTAGATTAGACCCAATTGATCACACGCCCAATGACCTAGAACCTCTATTGCCTATGTAATGTTGAATGTACTTTGTACATGACATAATGATGCCAATTGCGCATGTCACACATCATCCAATTATATAATACATACTTTAATTAAGTTACGGTTAAATAGAAACCCACCTTCAGTCAACGGTTGTTCGAGACAGGTAAGAGGTTCCACAGGTTAGGGTGTCAGAGACAGGCAGGAAGAAGTCGATAACTGATCCAAAATACACAATAACTACACGATAGTTGGACAAAGGGATGAACCCATAATGTAGTATAAATGGATATACTGGCAAGAATGAAGAACAGCCAATACCAATTAGAAATGGGAAAGTGAAAAGGGCCAGAGCAGAGCCAACAAGAAACGTCGCCTCTTCTCCTCGTGGGACGAGATGAAGTTAAATGGATTCAGAATGAAGAACCAAAAAGTTTGGCTGAGAGAGAATGGGACGAGAAGAAGCACGCCGTCCGGTCCTCCTGCTGAGCAAAGAGCTCAGACAACTTTCTTCCACAACGAGTGAGACTCAACTGAATCCAGAGTGCGAGATGTGCTCTATGTATAAACATGTGGATTTGTATAGGAACTGTCATGAACTGGCAAACTATGTATGCATTTCTTGTTATGAACTATGTATGAAACTCCGCAGAGTTGCTCAAGAAGACACAAAAGACACGAATAGATACTATGCATTCTTATTACTGTATTCATCGTTTTCCAGCTGGCAGTAGTGTACATAATAATAAAGTAATGCCGCCAATTATTCCTATGCTTGGTTCATGTCTTGTTTTGAGGTTTGAAGTAGGGAACAACGGTCCCGCGGCTGACCGGGACCTTATTGGTCACCTCCCAGTAGTGTCGGCTCCCGAAAAACCATATTGATTAAGGTCCAGTGTGATTTTGTTCGATTCTGTAATGGGTTGTTAGGTTTGAATACATAGATTAGGTGATGCTAGCCCAAAACGCTCTGGTCTAATTCTGTCTGATACAGGATAGTTGGGCGTTTTTCATAACTATACCTTAGTAGAAAATGATTTGAAGTCGCAACTCGCAACGAAACGAATCCGTAAATATATAAAGAGTACAAAAGTAGCTAGAGGAGCTGACAATAATATGAGCTGGAATTGAGAGCTGACAAAAGCAGTACTGTATCAGCTGCGGGCGGTTCTGTTCCTTGACCTAACCATACTTTTTGAGATTTTTGGTTTTGCACAATTGATTTAGCACAATTGAATTTGCACAATTGATTTTGTACATTTGATTTTACACAATTGAGTTTACAAGATAATGTCACCAGCGTGTAATTTGAATGAATGGATTAACTGTTTGTTTATGATTAGGTAGGATTACTGGGTTATTCCTTGCTTATTGTAGTTTCTAGTCCACTTTCATTTATTCTAACTTCCCTTGTAGGTTTCGTTTGTCTGCAACATCCAAATCCAACCTGCAATACGAAATATTGCCCTTGTATTTATTATTGTATTGCATTTAATTGTCCTATAAAAACCAAAACAATTTATGCTTGTACACAGTCTGGTACAACTCTTTATTATAGCAATTCATATTGATACAGGGTGCGGTTTTAAGGGTCGGTATAGTAGGTGTTAATTAGAGTGTTATACAAATGTTCCAGGCGGGATGGATTCTTCCGGCGGCGCCCAGTTTGTGTCTTCCGTTCTTTTTTAAATTAATTCCCAGAATAGTCTTCGCTATTTCATTTCAACACCATTGGTTTACACATCAACAAACAAGAACTACATACTTATAAGCTTCTACCTTCACTATCGTTCTTTCGGTTTTTTGGTTTTATCTTCTTATATTGACGGCGCAATCCAAATCTACATTGTGTATGCTCCAAGAAAGCACTACTAATAGTTGGAACAAATCCACAATATGTATGTAATTATTGTTAGAACTAAACGATTCCCTCTGGTAAAAGTTTAAGTAATAAGTATTTAACCAAATATCTTTGAATATATCATGTATATACCTAGTTATTTTCAATGTTTCAATTTCAAATCTCAGTCGTTTGCAGAGTACCTTTGGAAATACAGTAACTGTAAAACTAAAAGGCTAACATCAACTTAGGTGTGTGCATATTTGCATTAGTACAACAGATTGAAGTGCATAGTAATTACTATTTTGGAAATTAACATACTTCAGTTTACGAATCGGTTGGACCTAACGGGGCGCAACATAGTGTCTCATATGCAGAGACGAGATATGTATGTACTAAAAAATGCCATTATATTTATTTTATATGTACTAAAAAACGTCAAAACATTTAACTAAATATTTTCATTTAAAGGAAATATTTAACAAAATATAATTTTAAAAAAAAGTATTCAATAGAGTAAACCCGTCATTTATTTGATGTAATAGAGCAAATTACAATTCAAAATGACCAACTACACTCATCTCAAGATGTTCGGCAGTCATACCATTATAATCGTCATAATATACGTTATATAACATATTATATATTATAATATACATAATGATAATGTTGGTCGAATATATGTATATATGTATACATAGATAAAATTATATCATTATATATATATATTATGATTAATATCATAATATTATATTACAGTTCTTCCGTTCAGGAACCGCATCTTTCAGACACAGTACTTCTAATATACTTACCTCGAAATCTCAGAAGCCCATTCTTATGCAGCGCAGTGCTTATGTGCAGAACAATCTGACTACGTTTCGTTGGTAGAATGAAAACATCATCGATCACAGTTAAAATTAAATAGCAAATTGTTTTTATTTAAATCAGTGATACGAAATATGAGTTACTGTTATAGGTCAAAGGTCAAAAGTAGTAACTGTTTCTGTTTAGCTTGCAGAAAAGCTTAGAGCCGTCGGGGTTAAATTGGTCAACTACTCCGGGCTCCTTGACCAATTTCAGCCTGAGATCTGTATGCAGGTAACCACCTTCGCTATTTCGATCAGTACTTTTAAAATCTAAGAATTCTTATTCAGATTTTGGAAGATGACCTTCTGTTGATGTTAGTCCCAGTCGTAAAGTGCTTGCATGTACAAAGCTGGGGTTCTAAGGCTAAGGTTCTAAGGCTCTTCCATTAAGACAAGTATTGAACGTCAAATTGACACAGCACACACACGCGCGTCCTGTTTTTACCACCAGTTTAAGCAGGCTTAGCAATAGTATTTTTGATTTTTTTACAGAATTTTGAGTAGAAAAATATATATTTTCTTAAAAACGGTCAAATATTTATTGAAAATATTTATATTTTCTTAAAATATTTAACAACATACAAATATGTGGATATGTACTAAAACACTCAAATATTCCAAATATGTGAAAATATTTTTTTTCTGTGACATCCTATGCCCATGACCGGCCGAGATCCAAAATGTCTGGCCTATCCTCGAATGTTTGAAAAAGTTAATTTTACATACATATCTCGTCTCTGCATATGTGAAGTGAGTTAAATTCAGTTAGGTTGGGTTAGGAAGAACGTCCCGAAGGAATTACATAAATTCAAGCCATGCTAGGTTAGGGCTATCATAAAGCTGGCAGGGCTTTATGGAAACCTAACCGAGCCAGGCGTGAATTTATGTATCTCCGTCGATGAGAATGGGACTTAGTGTTTTTTCTCTGCGTCCCGTCCCGTCGTCTCTGGGTCCAATCGACCCCAGGTTACTTCTCAATGTTCGAAAAAATAAATAAATGTGTGCATCATGAATGTACCTTTTTCTGTTCTAAATAAACAGGAAAACAGCTACGCCATTCAAGAAGTAATACGAAGCAATACGATGATGATGCTCCTGCTCTTGTTGCTGGTTTTGGTAGACCGAGGTGCACCATTCTAATGTCTCATTTGAGTTGACATTTCCTTTTAAGGATCGGAATAAAGTACAGGGTGTTCCGATTGATTTCCCAGCTTTACATATTACGTTGTCAAGTCAATAGAATAGTTTGCGCTAAATGTTCTGCTAATGTTTTATATGGTAATTCGTATTCATTTGCCAATTCAATTATACAATTATACACTCAAAATCCAGTTTACTTGAATAAAAACATGTTCGTGTTTTTCGTATATATGTACCAATGAAAGATCCATAAACTTCGCCGAGTTTAACTGTGTTTCACGCGTCAAAAGGTAAATTCGTTCGAATTAAACTCGGTGTTCGCCAGCTATTTTGGATTCACCCTGCAGCATTGACGTAAAACACGTAGGTACCACAGTAATACATACATACAGACAAATACATAGCAGAGGATAAAATCTTGTAGATTAGCCTCTGCTCTTTGCTGCTACGTTTGACGTTGTATTGTGTATCTATAGGTTATGTATGTAGAAAAGAAAGGACGTTTCAGCTAGACATTTCGTTTCAAATTGAATTGCGAGTGGGGGATTCTGGCTTGGCACCCTCTCTTTTCTACTATGTACAAAATACGAATAACCTGAATCCGTACCTCGTCGGAATATCTTAGGATTGAGCGGTTATCGTACTTAAAACTTTCAACACATTACGGCAATGCCAAGGAAATTTTTTTAGGTCGAAAACTAATTCGTACTTATTATGTGGATTTAATCTGGCTATCGTTTTCGAACCATCTGTGAAAAGTACGTGATTTCATAATCGAATCACAACCTAAGATTTTAATTACAAAGCACTAATAAATCACATTTTCGAAAAATTCGAAGAAAAAGCACGATTGAAACCAAATGACTTCACTTCCTTATAATTGATTTGATAATTATTACCATTTAAGATATTCTATTTGAACGTGAATGAGTATTCGGATTTGATAACATATGACATATTGAAAGAATGAGATTTCAATTTCCTTTACAAAATAATCATTTCTCAAATTCCTTTAAACAAATTAATCAATCAATAATTAATTAATTAAAAAAATCAGAATCTTTATTTTGTATACTTGGCTAAAAGTTAAAATAGTGGTGAGTTGGTAAGGCTTACATCCAGTCCTGAAGTGAAATACAAGTAAAGTGGTATACTTGTCTGCGTTCATAGATCTTCACAGTAGGTACTAGGTGCATGAAGTCTAGAAACTCGAAACCTAATTTGTAAGTCCGAGGCCGAGGTCTTATACACAGCAAATTAAATGCAATCTTGAGGCATCGGACTTGAAATCTAGGTTTCGAGTTTCTAGTCTTCATCATCCTACAACACACAACAGCCACAACAACGACGTTAGTATACCCACATTCTTGTGGAGCTAGTCGATTTTAGCTTTTTATTTGGCTCTTTGTGTATAGTGGTGTTGTGACACAATGTGCATGTGTATAGAATACAGGTGATTGATGTGATGATGGATGATGATGATGCATGAGCTATTAATACTTTGTAAGTTGATGTTTGTAAAAAAAAATCTGATTTACATTTGGAACAAAAAGCCTTCAACTCAATGTTTTCACGCAAATACCTCAAAACAATGGAGAGAAGTACTATTCATATTATTTACTTTATTGCTCATACATATACGTATTATATTTTGGATAAAAATAATAAGTTCTGGGGGCATTTAAGGCGGAAGTTCGGTTTGAACTAAAACTGGGCATTTAAATATTTGAGTCAACCACTTCATCATGCTATTCATCTTCATCATGCTATGCTCTATCAATCTAACATTTGTCGTTGGAAAGCTGTCATTCATTCTCGAGAACAAACGTTTTAGTTTGATTCAAACCTGACCTATCCAAATGACAATGAATTCCAGCATCTGCTGGCTGAAACCCAAACCTCTCTCTTAAACCCATTTCTGTGAAATTGAGCTTGATTTGAGCTCATTTCTGGGTTTTTCTCCGTCTCCTGAGCTGCAAGAGAGGTTGGTGCGGTGTTTACTCGGTGTCTTTGATCTGGTGCTTGTTCCCTTGGTGTAGATTGGTCTAGTCCGGAGGATGGATGGCAGTTAAGTTGCCTGAAGTAAGGCACAATTCGGTACGGTGGTGGTGAGTGAAGGAAGGTAGGTACATGGAGAGATACGTAGGCAGTGAGTGCACAGGCGCTGGCGTGCCTGTCCTAGATGCCCCTCTCGGCCTCCGTCGACTGTTGCGAGGCTCATGCTGATACGATGGCGTGTGTCTCTAGCTCGGCTCGGAGCTGGTCGGGCTCTGTTATGATCTCTGTCCTCTCTCTCTCGTCTCGAGGAGAGAAAATAGAAATAATGCTATTGGTACGAGTGTGGGACAGAGTTGAGTGGCTGCCTTGGTGTACTAAGGTACCTACCTATGTACGTGCTAGGTCTGGCTATTGGGTACGGCTCAAGCTTGGGCCTGGGATTCTGTCCATCCAGTCTGCTCCTCTCCCTATGCTGAGTTGGACGAGATTGAGCTCAAGTGGTGAACTGAACGCAGCAGCCCTCTCCCACTCACTCGTCGTCCGATACGCCAACCCGCCGTCTGCGGCACTCACCTCACCTCCCACACGACCTCAGCCCTCGGCTCGTCACGCAGGACCAGCCAGGTCAGGCCGAACCGCTCCCTCGCCCCTCCTCCCAGTCCCATGGACGGATCTCCTCGCCTCGGGCTGGCTTAAGCCTTCGCATTTGATATATTATTGTCCGGACGGTCCGCAGCACTTGGACACGGAAGGAGGAACCAGTGACCTCAGAAGCAGTATTACTGAGTGGACGAGACAGGGCGGGATAGACAGAGACTAGGACGGACGTAGAGAGCCTCCAGCCAGCTCGCCATAAGACGGTCCAGGACGAGCCGTCTGGTCAGGCTCGGAGTAAGTAGTGCAGTAGAGAGGCTAGGTGAGGAAGATGGTCGACTCTTCAAATGGTGCCAATGGATTCTTTGACCCCTTCACCTCAATGTCTTCCTTCGTTTTCTTCAACCCCAAGGAGTCGGGCACGAACGGAGGCTCCATCTCCATCCCACCCATACTCTCGGCCGCGGCGGGAGTTGCCTTCGGCGGCATGGGTGGGCTCCGGGACGCCAACCCGCTCCAGGGCATGATTGGGTCGGGAATGGGGCATGGCGGGGGTCAGGGCAACAAGTCCCCCACCACCCCGTCCTACCACCATCACAACAACTCACACTCCCCGCTCTTCGGCGGCTCCACGTCCCCCACCGGCTTCTTCGGAACCACCGGAACCTCCATGAACCACAACAGCTGCACCAGCAATACCTTCGCTTCATCCGCCTATGGGAGCTCGAACAAGTTCCCGATAACCACCTTCTCCATCGAAGACACGCTAGGACAGGTACTTGAGAGCTTAGAGCTTACTATACTGTGTATGTACATGTACAAGTCAAGCGAGAACAACTGGGTTATGTTTGGATCTTTCAATGGTTTTCAGGGTCAATCACGGAGTAGCAACGAGTCGGCTTCAATGTTCAACAACTCGGAAGACATATCATGGAACGGAAATACAAATTATGGTGGGAACAACGGTACCAGCAGTTCGTCACCGTACAGCAGCAACCATGGTCGGAATAATGGTGATCGGGAAAGAGGAGATCGGGACAACCACCGAGACCGTGAGCACAATGGTCACCAAACCAATCATCGTGAAAACACCGTCACTAATGGAGACACGAGCCAGGGCGTCCGTGAAACGGGAATCATTGAGAAGCTCCTGGTACGTTTATCGACAGTTTACATTTACTCGGCTTGATTTGATATTGGCAACTGAAAACCGAGTTCATTGCATGATTCAGGGTTGTCAGTAGTACTACTGGTTGAAATATGAGACACATGGCATCCTTGTTCATAATCCACTCTAAGCACCATCATCGTTTAACTCATTTTCTAAAATTCATATCTTTCAATATTAAACTACGAGCTTCCATTATTATAACAGGTCAGTCTCTGTTCACAGCACATGGCATGGGGCAAGATGCTGTGCTGGGGCAAATTAAGTAATGCAACTCGCAACTGTAGTAGAAGTTCGAGCAGCTTTATAAAATAGGGTTCTGATTGAGAAATATTTATGTTTGGCAAAATTCCTCATCAATCAGACTTCATATATCATCATAGCGTAAGACACGAATACTAATCGTGAAGCCAAATGGTCCGTTTTGAAACCCATAGAGTCAGAAGTCAGAAATTAATATTTCTAGGCTTCTGCATTTTCTATACCTTGACTGACCTTGTACCTCTGAGAGAGCACGGAGATTTTTTTCCCTTAGTAGATTAGCATTAAATTTATTAAAGGTCATATCCAGCTAGACCAGATAAGCCCACAGAAGATAGCAAACTTGCGTCTGCTCGTGGCTCTGAATATCGTGGTTTAAAGACGCCTGAGCCCTGAGCGGGCTACAATGTTTTATCATGCCTGTCAAGAGTTCAGCGAACATTGCATCCAATCTGGATTCCTGTCTTCACATAATTTTCAGGAGACAGGCTCACGTTGTTAATTGCATGCAATGTGCGTACATATTATTAGAACAATTTGGAATTGAAGGCCAATGTTTAAATGCTGATTAGATGCAGGTATATAGAAGAAATGAACACCCGGCTCCCAGGCCATCTAATCGGCAAGCTAGAATTCGATATTTATAAAATTCGAAATTCAAAAACCAGGAAATAGGAACATGCAAATATTGGGTCTTATCACATGTTAATGGGTCATTGAATGGAATAATGAAAATGAAGGTTTAAAATTCTTCCCGAAAATTGAGACGTAAAGAATACGTACAGAATACGGAGTATTGTTTTTGTTAAATAATGGATACATACATCGGTACATTTGATATTGATTTTACCTATAACCTACAAAACTATGAGAGCTGAATGAGCCATCACTCCTGCTCTAATGTTATGTTATAAATAACGAATCTGCTTTGAACAGAAAAGAGAATTGGAGTCAAAGCTGAGTTGTACCTGTTGTCGTTGTCCTTTCCATATTCAGTGCCACTTGATTTCAATGAAATCATTAGGTTGAATCGATATGCTATTATTATCTTATGTACTTACGTTAAAAGTGGAGCAATTTCATTTAGCTTTGTCATGTTTCGGTGTCTTGTACAAGTTTTTCCCTCTTCTACGTGTTCCATGAAGGATATGAATAGCGACTGTTGACGACACAACTCCTACTTTTGATATTAGTAACCAGTATTCTTGACGCATGAATACAGACGTTTGATTGATTGATTGAGTGGTGAACTCTTCTGTTAAATGTCGAGTGAGGTGCAGCATAACTTAACCAACTAGTGCGTGTATATATGTAGTAATAGCTTAATACATTAGATCAATGTCCTACCGAGAACTCTTCTGATTGAGTGTTTAGGAGGATGCGGGCATAAGATTCATTTACGCTAACGTGCATATGCAGTCAGTGGTTTTTAGTATCTATTGTTTTACATGAAGATGCATTAATTTCAAAAGATAATGGCATTATGTTAATGTTTGATTGATTCGATTTCGTTTCCAGCACTCGTATGGATTCATCCAATGCTGTGAGAGACAGGCCCGTCTTTTCTTCCATTTCAGCCAATTTGAAGGGACAATTGAACACTTGAAGCTCGGTGACCCGGTGGAATTTGAAATGACCTATGATCGTAGAACTGGTAAACCCATTGCCAGTTCGGTCACTAAAATTGGACCTGAAGTCGTAAGTCGTTCTAAGCTTGGAGGCTCAATTACCTCTACGTTCATTCAAACCTGGGCTTAAATATCTCGATGTTGATTTCACACTTTCCATTTAGTGTTTTTATTTCCATATGTTTTTGTTTTGCTTTCTTCAGTGAGCAAGCATGACTCTTTGTCTAAAAATCCAAACAATAAATATTTGTAATTCTAAATGTAAACATACTGTCACTTGAGACATATAATTGTAACGCACTGAAGCTTGTACTTCGAAGAATTATCAATGAATATATTTGTCCACGGGAGTATATGGGTGGCGAGGTGGTTGTGCCAATTGTGTGTTCTGAGTGTTTATAAAATGCATCTTTTACATGATTGATGACGTTGATGAAACATGAATTTACATCTCGTGGAATGTCATTTGTCGTATGTCAAATACCTGACCCCACGCGTCCCGAGTTCATACGGAACTGCAACTTGGTCTATGTGTACTTACAGGTCCTGAGTGAAGAAAGGGTGACCGGAACTGTGACCACGGCTCTGAACCACGAAGGGAATGGAGAACTACAAGGAAGAATTAGTTATGAGAATCGAGGTGAATGCTTCTTTCTGCCGTACATGACGGAAGATATTGAAGGAAATGTGACGCTCTGTTCCCAGGATACAGTCAGTTTCCAAATTGCTACAAATCAGAGGTTTATAAATTGATTAATTAATTTGAAAAACGTGTTGGATTCGGAATACTAATTTGGTTTATTTGCATTGATTAGAAGCGGAAATTTGACAGCTCGATATGTTCGACTCGAGAATCCTGCCCAGCCCGTACGCTACAAGGGTATTGTGAGTTCAATCAAGGACAACTTCGGATTCATTGAACGCGCTGATGTTGCCAAGGAACTATTTTTCCATTTCTCGGAAACCCGTGTTCACGAAGGCATTGTCGCTGGAGATAACATTGAGTTCAACATTCTGAACCGGAATGGCAAGGAAGTTGCATGCAGCATTAGTAAGCTTCCGTACGGAACTGTCATCTTCGAAGACATTGGATTGGATATATTGAAGGGGCAGGTATGTCATCTTCTGAGTTAAACACTTATATTTGACCTCGCTCGATCTTTCATACTGTGACAGGTGGACTTAGGTAAATTTGTTTGAATAGGTGCTGAAACCGGTTGACAAAACGCAACCCAGTCCAGTTACTATTGGTCCAACTCCGCGCTCTGAAACGATGCAAGGTCGTCTCCGGTTTCGTGGTCCTGATCGTCAAGAGCTTGAAGTTGTTTACGGCGAGAAGGATCAAAAGGGATGCTTCACAATGAGGCACGGTGACTGGGTCGAGTTTCAACTAGCTGTGGATCGAAGAGACAAGCAGCAAAGAGCCACTAATATTTTACTCCTTGAAGAATCCTTCATTGTTTCTGGAGAACGACGTGAAGAGGGTGTAATTGCTAGCATCAAGGTACGAATTTGATCTAATTACAGAACAGTCTTCAAGGCATGGGCTAACTTAATTAATGTCTAATTTATGATTGACTGTTCAGGATGGTGCTGGATACATTACTTGTGCGGAGAGAGATCAAAAAGTATTCTTTCGTCTCAATGAGCTCTTGGACTTCAACCGTCAGCCCAAAGCTGCGGATGACGTTGAGTTTACAATTATCCCTGACGCCACGAGCCCAGTTCGTCACACCGCCATTCGTATTAAATATCTACCTCCTGGAACTGTTCAGTTCGAGATTCCGCTGAGTAAGTGTGTTCATGGGGTCGTTGCACGGGAGCCCTCATCCCCTTGGGTAAGTCAAGAGGCTCTGGCCGGGATTATTCCTTCTCTCGCTACTCTCGGTCTCCCAGCGAATATCACGGAGAGGCTCGTCCAGGGGATCGTATCTTCAGGGGACATGATCCGCCAGCTGAATGGATCCGTCTGCTCCGACCAGCATGGTGACCCGGGGATTATTTCATATCAACTCAATGGAGCGAACGGCTGGCAACAGGAAACTATTCCCTTCCAGTGGAAGGATTGCCAGAGCTTGAAGAACATCACATTGGGTAACATGGTAAGTGATTGTTTTCGTAAGATTTGATCAAGTCAGAATACAGGGTTTAAATTTAGTTGACCAAATAGACAGCAACAGGAATAATGGATCGGTATTATTGGTTAGGTACGAGTACGAGGTACTCAAGCTTATTATTACTAAAATTTACGTAACAGCATCAATCACCATACTCAACATTCATGATTCGCCCTCTTTATCATTGGAACCTTCTCTCCACCACGTCTGGCTTTGCATTATTGGGAATTTCAGATTTCTAAATTCTAAAGGGTCAAGCCCGCATATTTCGTAATTTTCATCAACTACACCTGTAATATTGACATCTGCAAATTCATAGATCGCAGCATTGGTTTTGTTTAGAGTTTTGTAATATTGGTGTAAATGCATGAATGAAGTTATGTGTTGCTCTTCGATAAGACGCTCTTTATTCTCTCTATCATTCGCCGTGCCGTGTATGCATAACACTTGATGCCATAAAAGCCAACTTTAATTTCTTAGGAGGCGACGTGGATGAAATCGTGTCCCATAGTCAATAGAACGCTTGAAAATCATATTTTTAAGAAAGGAAGGTCGATCCGGGGCCTGCCTTAAGTTCCCTCCCTTCTCTGTGGTTGCATTTGCATGTATCTTATTGTTGAATATTTTTTGCTTTCTTTCCGCGGGAATTTGGGCAAGTGAATACGAACACTACGCTGGGCGTCGATTACGCAATGTATGATTGCTAACTTCTCGGTCCTATTCTTCACTCCACACTTGCATCCAGTTGTTTCTTTAATTAGTTGAGTTCAGGTTATTATTATTAGTGGAAGATTAGCCTGGAGAAGTGGATTAACATATATTTTGCAGTCAAAGCAGGTTATATGTAGTCTCATAATATTTGCTAGTTATGTTTTGAAATTGTATATTTGGTGTAAGTCATAAGTATACATGGTTAATGGTTATAGTAAACTATATTTTACACTCTACTATACACCCTACAGTAGCACGTCAAAGCGGCCAAAACAATAGAGGCCAAGTCAATAGAGGCCAATCCAATAGAGACCAAATTGCAATAGCGGCCAACACACAATAGCGGCCAACTACAATTGAGGCCAACTGAGGCCAAATCGAAAAGACGAGGAAGAAATAATGTTAAGACGAGGACCCGTTTTGAGGTAAAATCAGGTACGCTATTGTGTGTTGGCCGCTATTGCATGTTGGCTTCTATGTATTGTTTTGGCCGGTATGACATGGATCATGGATCCACACCCTACACTATAATAAAGATCAACACTACGCGTAAAAGCACTTCTTTTACCTTATGGAACTGTCAACCGCGAAGCAATTGCCGCTAAACTAGAATAACCGCAAAAGCCTAAACTAGCTTCAGTTGCAAAGTCTCAATAACCAACTTTGGCGTGCAGAGGGCGCCTAGTGCTATTATTGGTAGCTGAGATGTATCAAATAAAAAATATAGCCATAACAAAATACATAGCTATAGATCATAACTTGGAACTAAATAAAGATCTAAAATCCTATGCAAACTGCAAACAGTACCTACTTGGTATATAAAAAATCGAAGCACATTGTAATCCTATCGATAAATCTTACTAGTCCATAGTTCAATATTTTCAAAAAATGGCGTGCACATCATGATGCCAAAGGAAGACTAAACAGCCGGATCAAGGCTAAATACAAGTATTTATTTGCGATTGTTGGTTTCACGGTTTATTATAAATTCGAGGTTATTTGTTTCACCGTTATTGCTTCGTGGTTAAGAAGCACCTTTCAATCACACTTGCTTCGAAGACCTGCAAGCAAAAAAAGCAGCCACATCGGTTAAACAAAAACTTGTTCAATACAGATGTCATTGAAAAAGACTAAACTTTGCGAAAAGTAACTTCGAAGGGCCAACTAAGCAAAGTTTGGAGTAGCAGTTGATAAATTGAAATGTAGATCCATAATTGCACCCTGAACTTCACTTTAGTATTCAGTAAATAGCACTAAACCACATCCTAAGTCGTAAATATTAGCCTTCCTCACTTTACATATTTCTTCTCTTTCCGTCACAGGTAACCTTTGACATTCATCAAGTCCGAAGAACCCGAGAGATCATTGCAGCCAACATTGAGAGCATTGACTACAACCCTATGAAATACGGCCCTACGAAGCAAATGCTGCGAATGTGCCCAGATCCAAAACAAATGCCACTAGCTGAAGCCGAGTGTCCACTTGCCAACCTATTTGCAAATAATTCTCCGCCATCCAGAAACGAAATTGACACCTGTTCCTCGTCGTTGGGAAGCCAAGGGTCCTCCAGTCACTACAGATCAGAGGCTCAACGAATCCTAACTCCGTCCCCGGAACTGGACCATTCGTCCTCAGATAACATGATTCCCAGCAACACGAGCGGAAGTGGCGGGTCAAACTCTCCAGTCGATTCGCCCTTGATGACCTCCACTCGCTATCCGTCGCCTGAGGTGGATGAGAAATACGGCATGATGAATGGAAGTGGAGCTGGGAGCAACAATGGCAGTGGGAATCACAAGTATCGCTCTAATTCTGAATCCAATGGAGCATCCAACAAAACTCCAAGATTTGTCATGAGAGGCTACATCGCGGCACTCAAGGACGGGTTCGGATTCATTGAGACCGTGGCCCAAGATGGAGAGATCTTCTTCCATTCAAGGTAAACTAAATCTCAGGGCGCAAGCCTACTTCCTTCTAACGGGAATGTGGCTAGTTATTTTCTCTACCAATGCCATGTAAAACATGTTGCACTGAAATAATTTTTCAATGTAATGATGAATCATTGAAGATGCCGAGACTTTGTACAAGTAGAATATCTTTCTCGGAGAGCGTGTTCCAACATTATTTGTGCATGAGTATCAGTTTATAAATTAAGATACAAAACCTTTTTCGTTGACGCTTTGATGTATGTCATTGTTTAAATATGTTGTAGTCGATGGTAATTACCACTTTGTGCATAATATTCTACTCCTTAGTTCGCTGGTGGGTGAGTTTGGAGCTTTGGAAGTGGGTCAAGAGGTGGAGTACGTGGTGAGTAACAAGGGAAGTGTTAGTGGAAAGAATGCTGCGGACATGGTCAAGCCGCTGCCGAAAGGCTCCATCTGTCGCCCAGACATCCTGCCGAATCTACTGCAGGGAACGGTCACTCGCCCCGTTCGAGGAGCGAACCCCGACCAGTGTGAATACACCGGCCTCATTGAGGACGACCAAGGACAAGGCTACCCCTTTGGAATTACCTCCATGCTCAATAAAAAAGAAATTGTTCAACCTGGTGAAATGGTCGAATTCCAAATTAATACTGAACGGAATGCTGTTAATATTAGAGCCCTACGCAAGAAAATTCGGGCCACTGTTGAGGCTGTTAAAGGTATGAATTGAATTTGATCCTTGTCACTATCATTGATAATTGATGTACTTGTGGAATATGTGTAATTAGGGTTGAACTTGCGCTATCTCTATTCCCTATTTCTCTATTTTACTTGAAGGACTCTATGGGTTTCTCTCATACGAGTTGGAAGATGGTAAGAAATTGTTCTTCCACATGTCGGAAGTGAAGGACCACCTTCACCTGAACCCCGGAGATGAAGTTGAATTCGTTATTCTTCAAAATCCGCGAAACGGAAAGTCATCCGCTTGCTCAGTTGTCAAGTTGTGGTAAGTGTACACTTAATTAATTCTGCGTGTGCTTAATGCTATGCTAGAGATTTAATGTCGTAATTACATACCTATGTAAAACAGACATAATGAGCATTTTCGGGGTTTCCTCGCGATAAAGAAACATTTTTTGAGCAGCTGATGACACCTCAGTACATTAAATCTGCTGTCGTATGTCGTTTAAGGGCTAAAGTATTGAGTATAAGACAACCCTGAGCTACAATAACGTGTTTTTCGAATTTAGTGAGACCCAACGCCCGGAACGTCTGTTGAACCGTTTGTCAAAGATGTCCGTGGACGAGTCGGCTCCACGCCTTGTTGTGATTCGTCAACCCCACGGTCCAGATGGAACTCGTGGATTTTCCAGCCCTCGCTCTCCTCGAACGGCTGGAGTTGTTGCTGCTTAAGGCAGCCGCGCAAATAAGCAATGAAACAACGAAGTATGACCGGAGGATCATTTTTCTGTAAGAAGAGTGTAGCTGTTGGGAAAGTACTTAGCTCCCACAGCTACTGCGTTTAACTATAGTACCAGAACACAAACCAGTACGAGTCATATGAGTCAGAAGAACGAAAAACGGAGAGTTAACTAGGTACCTAAAACTCTACATTATACCTAAGTAATGGAGAATTATTTTTGACACATAATCTTTCATTTTAAAGTAATAATTGACTTTATAAGTACCTTCTCTAATAAGCCAAACTGCATTTGTTTTGTTTTCATATTTGTTCCGAATGGAAAACAAATAGCAAAACGTTATCTGCCTATATACTGTGTACTTGTATTATAGTGAATTAGGTGCCTGAAGTAAGCGTTAGTTAAGCTTTTTATTTACCAAGTAAGTCTAGTGTTAAGTCAAATGGCGAGATTTCCTTCCTCTCCTCCAAATACTAATCCCAGCCCCCAGACTAATCCCGGAAATAACATTTGGAGGCTACTTGTAGCCTCCACCCAACTGTACGTACGAAATCCAGTCGAGCGGAACCAAGTTTAACGTGTGCCAATTCTTTCAGTTGAATACCGTAGGCTACAAGTGATAGTGATAATTAATTAGAGGTTAGGTTACGTAACAAAACTACGCGTGTTTAGTCAGACCAAAGGTCCTTCTTTTGTTCATACAAGTTTCAAGATATATGTCATCTACTCTGGAAGCAATTCCGCATACCTTCCTTCTCAGTTTGGTTCCATCGTTGCTGCTTTTTTATATTTTACGGTGAGACGATGCAACCAAAGCAATCTCGCAATTTCATAAGACTGTTCTTAAATGAAAGAAATCCTCGCATTTCTTTTCTCTCCACACTTCCTTTTAATTTATGGCATTTTGTTCTCGTGATTAGTTTTTTGGTCAAGTTTGAAAGTGGAAAAATTAGCGGAACGCTTTGGTCCTCTTTTTAAAAATTCCTATTTGGGCTCCTCGAATATTATTTGAATATTATTTCCTAGTTGTTATTGTTAGGCTAGGCTAGGTAGTGGAATGACAATGCGGCTGTTCTTGTTGTTTTGCTGTAGAGTACAATTATTTACTACTAAAGACTTGTTCTGAACCTGAAGCTGAGGAGGGTCAAGTTGAATCATGTTAATTTGAAACACAAATCTCTCCTTGTCTCGCTCGATTATTTAAGGGGAAACCAAAGTTGAATCAGAAAGACATTTCTTCTCGAGACACAAACTCAAGAAGAAAGAAAAACCATGTTGTAACTGGAAACGCTTGATCCTCGAAATCTTAAAAATAATAATTATTATTACTAGGTTAGGTGTCTACTACGTCTAGGGTTATTCTTACGGGAGCGTAACGATAGGTAGGGACCTATTTTTTGTCGAGTCAATTATCAACTATTGATTCCTGATTTTCCGTATAAGACTCGTAATAAATGCTACAAATAATGTTAAGGTCTTCTGGGCTTTGGATCTTCATGTTTTCTCGATTTGTTGGGCATCGGCTGACTATGATGAACTATTCACTCTAGCTCAGCGGCCACTACAATACTGTGACCCGTGACACTTCAACGAGACTCGACGTAGGGATCCCCATGGGGAAACTGGAATAATAGGGTAATAGAGAGCAAAGGAATATGAATCATGATGAGTTCAAAATACGAATAATTAATTCTGTTTAATTCCAAGGAAAGTATGTTGTAGTTTCTAGCTTTTATGTTTGGTCGTATCGGGGAACTCTTACTGATATTCTCAATAATGTTTCTTCATTGGTGAGAAGCTAGGGTTTTTTTGTGTTTGAACTGGTGAGCTAGGCTAGTTTTGTATGTTAGGCCTTAAGGACGTAGGTTAAGGAATTCGTAATTAGAGACACTATGGAAGAAATCAAACTATTAACTATTACAGGTAAAAAAAAAGTAATAATTAATGGAAACTTGATGCAAAACACTACATGTTCACTAACGAGAGGTCATTGAGACTTTCCTACTAATCGCTGACGCTTTACAGAGCCTTACTCACACTTGAGACAATTTCATTCTGACTCGGTTCCAAGACGGCAATTCCAACCTCCCCGTTTCAATCATCATATCAACCAGTTAATTTGGAAACTCCGATGAGTGAACAAAAATAAGCTGTCGATTCTATCATCCACTTAGTTTTGACACTCGGTTGGAGTGAAAAAGTTGACACTTTTTGCAATTTACTTCAACGATCTCAGATGATGAATGTATTGGGAACTGAGCAAGGGACTTGATGCATGCCAATATACTTTAATAAATAATAACGTAAATGTCTCAGGTAACCGTTTTGCTCGCTCATCCGTTATAGTCCTGATTTCTTGTCGACCTTGGTTCCGAATCAAGGTGACATGTGTCTCTGCGGTGTGGTTGAGGCTTGATTTGTATCAAAGAAATATCAACAAATGTGCTTTTCATTTTCTTTCATCTTAAAACTTTAAAAAAGTATTATTAGCTCAGCTTGGTGAACGAACGAACTAGTATGTAACATAGCGAGTACTACCTAGGATCATTAGGAACCGGATTTGAGTTTGCACACGAGTAATGAGCAGGGTATATACTTAAACTGAATTGTTGACCTTACGGGACAAATCCTCGTTCAAATGACGCCTCCTATTCGTTTGGGTTCTTGAATCTTCCTCGAACTGTGGATAGAGTGTCGGGTAGATATGTGCAGGCGAAGCAGGAAGGACGTGGATGCATTAGTGCAGTCAGGCCAAGTGATACTTCTATTCAGGGTGAGGTGGACCGTGAGAAAAACTCGAATTGATATCAGGCAATTGTCTGAACGGAGTCAGCTTGCTCCTTTGAAACCAAACATAGTCTTGTATCATTTTGTGAGATTCCTCTGGAATTAACCTTGACAATATAGGCAGTTTTACTGAGAAGTACGATATCAGTTCTAGCAATGTTTTGGTTCTCTAGTATTAGACTCAACTAACATAATACAATAAACGTCTTTCGGTTTTCAGTAGTTCTTTTGGTTCAGAGAAATAAGGAATTATCCTCGCCTGAACCTCGTCAAGCAACCTAAACGTAACGATAATAATATTCTGAGAATCCAAGAAAATCAATAATTATAATTAAGTACAGAAAAAACATGATAGCAAGTCCTGCACCTAATCAAACAAAATACCTATTAAGTATAATGTTGACGAGACGGAAGGAAACAGAGACAAAAACTTTGTATTTTCAAAGTAGACAAAATGAGGTAATGCGAAAAAACAATATACCAAAAAAAAGTTTAAAAAATTAAAAAAGTATAAAAAAAAATTGCAAAAAACCAAAGTAAAAATTGTCGTAATGTAGGAAATTACGACGCCCAAAAAAAGTGCAAAGTTTGAAGAAAAACATGTGTTCATAGAAATAAGTTGATTAAAGTGTAGATCCACTAAGGTTCTACATACATCTACCTACCTACATAGTTACTAAGCGGAATGTCTGGCCTCTGAGTGCGTGTGTGTCTGACCGTTCATGTTTTCCAAAAGAAATCAAACTTTGTTGCAGAGTTTAGTTTGACTAAAAATACTTAATTCCAAACTCTCTAGAGCCAGGGGAGTTGATAACGTACAACTCTCGTTTTCTAATCTCTACTGCAAACTGCAACCCTCGGCACGGCGGCGGAGTGATTGATTGGCATGTGTGATTTAGAGCCTGAGCCTGAGCTGGTTCCAGGGAGTGGTCCCAGCCTGTCCCAAGTCCCAGGGACGGACGGAGGGAAACATTAACTTATTTAGCACCTTACCTTATATATTTTCCTGAGAGTACTACTCAAGCAAGCGTAACCTTGATTGCAATAACTGCTAGTGTATTTATATTTGAAACCAAGCATTCATTCCTTAAGTCTTCTCTTTTTTTCTTTTCCTGAGAAAAGAGCATTTAACAAGAATATACTCAACACCACAACTTACTTAATTGAAAACAAGAATATTATTCACACCAAGAAGAAAATGTCAAACCAGAATACAAATTATGAAACCAAAGTATTAGACGTAAGGATTACTTTTAATTTGTTTAAAACAACAATTAGACTGATGCCTAATATTAGGAATGCCTGTGGGTGGCTGGAGACTGGATCGGGGGAGCATATGAATACGTGTGTGTGTGTGTGTGTGTGTGGGTTCCGTCCTGTGCGGTGGCCGGGATGGGGCAGCCCGCCTCGTCCCGGCCCAAAAGGCCAGAACGGAAGTGGCCAGCCCAAGGAACGAACGGTGTCTGCCTGTGTTCTAGTTAGGTTGACTATGAGACTTTATTTTAAGACTAGAGCGTAGGTACGTACGTAGAGATTTTTTTGTATAAGCACGCCTTGAGCTTGTGTGTCAGTGAACCCAGTCTAAGTCTACAGAATAGGAAGTGCGTGTTGTTCCCTTAAGGAACTTCAGGGGTTCTGCGGAAGCAGGCGTGGAAGGTTAGAGAGTTAGGCCGTGGTTATTAGGACTGAACTCGAGCGGGAGTGACCCTTGGGGTTCTCCCTGACCGACGTGCTGCACGGACTTTGATTGTAAGCATACAATAATGTACTGCCTTGCTCAACTGAGTCCAAGGTACAAGCATACCTGTGGTATCCCTCCGATGACCCCGTCTAGGTGTTAGGTTCTTCAGCTTGGATACCATTGATACGACAACCGCTGCCTTATAGTGAGTCAATAAGAAAAAGACCCGAGACACAAATAATGCTCCTAATTCTCCTGTACTTTTCCTACACTTCCCACCCACCTCTGCCGAAAGACGCCCCAACCCAACTTGCCTCTCGTCATTAATTCTTATGTCTATTATGATTACTGATCAATAATACTAAATATACGTGAACATGAATGGATATTATGATAATGGAACTGTAACAAGACTATAACTGAACTAGTTACGTAATTCTTAAGGGGATACACCACAAAAACAAACAAAAAAATGAACGGCTACCTTCACTACATGTAGTTTCTACATATTTAAATAGCTACATTTAGACCATATTTACATTTTAAGACTCTAGTAGATACTCCTCTAGGTATTATGCACCACAGGGAAAAGCAGTAATCAGACGAGGATTACTCGAGCTCAGTATACAAAAAGTACATTTCCGTTCGTCACCTTACTTTAATTGTGTTATTATTAATGCTGCATTTCTGTCCTCTGCACTCTGTATGTGACAAAGTGGACAAGGTCGGTTTCAAAAAAAGTGTCTTTTTGCGAAAGTACTGGAGAGAAATTACTTGTGTATTTTGTGTTGTGGAAACCCAGTGGAATTCCTGCCCTCCTTCCTCCTCCTCCAGCATTACAAACAATTACCTTACAACCAGTCATGCAATAGCAATAATATCATTTCCAATCCACTCATCACACGCTAGCTACGAATGAATATTACTATTCAAAGTATTTCACACCAAAATAAAGAAATGAAGCCCCGCTGAAGGGGAAGGAAACTCTACAAAAAATACAAGAATTTCGAAAAAGAAAGGAAACATAATAGTGCTGTGGTATTCGTGATCTTTGTATTATATTACTAGTAACTAAGGCCTAGGGATAAGTACACAACTTACTGCGTAGTGTAACGTCAAGCTAGTGTAACTAAAGCTAAGTTTTAAGTGTTTGTAAATTGTATCAATTTTTAAAAAAACCTACTTTACTCATGTTTTGTTTGATTCCTATTATTTATTCTATTCTTAAGTTACAACGTGTGTCAGTTAAATATGTTTTGATGCTTCTCAACACACAGACATGGAAAGACGAGATATTGAAACCCTTTTGCCTCTATACAAGTCAATTGTAAACTACACAAATTCAAATTCATTTCTTTCATGTGGTCAAGTAACGTACGTGTAAACGGAAGCGCTGGGCAAACAATCCTTTCGCTCGATAATAAGAAATTGTAATTAAGACAAGTAAAAAAAAAACTACTGTAGACCATCGGCTACAATCAATAATAGTCCAAGTTCCAGCGTATTCATAATATTTCAATTTTTGAAGAAAAAAAAAACACTCAAAGGCTTTCCGTCAAGCATTTACTATGAGAATGAAAGCATGGTAAATGGAAACATTGCGTAAAGTGATTTCTGTGAGTGTGCAACTTGATGTGTGCAAGAGAGAGCGTTAAAACAAAATCATAAAATTCCAATCCAAACCAAGTGTCTTGAGACTTTTCATTAAAAATTAGAATAAAAGCAAAAAAAAAAAAAAAAAAAAAGTTCAAAAATGCAAAAAATGCAAAAAAAGATACCAAAAAAAATGTAAACTAAGAAAACGTAATAATCATTAGTGGTGTACTGTAAAGTAATGGACTGTCATAAAATTATAAACAATTGTTCGTTGTAAGTTTACGCTACAGCATAATCATTGTGGATTACTTAAACTTAGTAAGTAGATAAGTCCGTAGGCTAGGTATTCTTAGTGAGTCTTTTAATTTAGGTTTTTTTCTTTGTGTCGCTTCTTAGTTTGTTTACAAAGCCCCCGAGATCTCAATCGTTTTGTGTAACGGAGGGGGTTTCCCCTGTTTTGGTCCATGATTAGTCCCACAAGGAACACATATCACTGTCACTTGAGTTGAGCTCCGGAACCAGTGACACGGTCAACTCAAACCAGTAATTTTGGTATTACCTTGAGTCATCAACCTACGCCCCCTCCCGTTCTAAATCTTCATTTGGAACTCATTTCCCAGCGAAACAGTGTGCTTAATGAACGGACCCACTTCGCTCCCCGTCTCCAGCCTCCTCCCACTCTCCGCCCCAGTGTAGAACAGAGCTGCTCAGCCTCCCTCGGGAGGCTGGTTCACTTTCCGTCATGCCATTGGCTGTTCCTCCTCGCCCTGAGCAGCTCCGTACAAGGAAACAGAGAATTTGGGAAGATGTTGACCCTTGATTCCTTAAAAGTGATAATTACCAAACTGAAGATCTGGCAAGACTTGAGTATTGCTGTAATTTGAGACCTATTTCCCAATATCTTTCTGCACGTGCCATTTCTGTCCTGTACTGCATTGGGACGGAGGTCGGGGGAAGGTCGGGCTGGGCGTGGAGCCCGGGCTCTGCTCATCCAATACTTTGTGGTACGTCGTACAGAGAGAAGAGATACATACAATAGCACATCAAGTTAACGTCTAATTCTGAGTAGTTCCTGGCCTGGGAAGACAAGGAAGAGCCCCACTGTAAAATGTCAAATAGTTTGTTACCATAATCATTAGTTATGATTTATGAATATTACTTGAGCATTATGTAACGTAACGCAGTAAGAAATATATGCAAAGTAAATAAGGGCTTACTCTTGTAAGATTACTACAATAAGGTGAACTCAAGAAGAAAAAAAGTCTACGTCGACGTTCGTCTAGCATAAATACTAGAACAACAATACATACATTGTGGTGACGTTGATAAAGAAAATAAAACGAATTCAGGCTGATTGTGTGTTCGATGGAAAAGATGATGATAAAACAAGGAAACAAAAAAACTAAAAAAATCTGCAACCTCATTAATTACTGCAACTTGTAACTGTACGATAATATATATTACTATGATTATATAATAAACGTAACCTAGTTCTAAGAATACATGATGACGTGAACTCTAAGCAAAACCATAATAAAATGGGCGAGTGCCTAAACAAAAAAAACACGCGTAGTTCGGGAATATTCATTTCTTTTATTTACAATCTGTTTAGAGAGCGGCTCGCAGCGACGTGAGCAAGCACGGAGAAAACTTGTGGACCACACCGCATTTCTGTTCCTTTTGAGCTGATATTCGGATATGGAGAATGTGACAGTGTCGGTCCCTTGTATTCACAATTGCTCACTCGCTTGAAGGAGCTCTTATTAACGTACAGTTGAATATAGAATTATAGAATTTCCATAATGGTCAGATTTTAAGACAGTTAAGAATAGGATACAAAGTTCGTATTTTGTATAACAATAGATTATTAGCAATAGATTTTTGGATGTTTTAAACATCGAAATAGAATGGAGATCTGGGATTGGAAATACTTTCACAAGTTGTCTTTTTCTAATAGTTTTTCTGGGAAAGGAAATCTAGAATATCTAGAATACAGCAGAGCTGCAAAATACAACTTGCTAAACAAGAAAATATGAAGGTTAGGATTGTATCTTAACAGGTCGTAAGAAGTCATAATTGGTAAGAAAAAGCTTAAACATCTAGGTAACAGCGAGCCGACGGTGGCATTGAACGCACGAGGACTTTCGATCATTTAGTACAGGCATCCTCATATTTTGGAAATCGGAAGAATCCTGGCTATTCCAGGATTCCCTTCACAAAATATGGATTTCCAAATTAGTTTTAATAGTAGTTCTCTTTGCTTTATCTCAAGCCATATAACTTAACCACTACTATATTTTATGTACAACGTACGGTCCATTCCTGTTAAAATTCGAGCCGCGTAATGCATCTGTCTGGATTTTAAATTCAGCTGCTGTCCAACACAACACAACTGGTAACTGTACTGACAATTGAGAATAGTCCTAGTGCGAACAGTGGCGGTATTCCTAAGATTATAATTATATATATACATATATATATATATCTTAAATCGTAATATTCATTGTATAAAGTCGGGACGCTGATGTGCATAAATAAGGCTACCTGCCTACCTAATCTAATTATTCTAAAGTAATTTACAAATATATATATATATACATATAGAAGATCAGTGTCAGTCGCTTTACATATGAACAATATTTACAAAGAATTAAAATTCCGGCCGTAGCAACGATTTATAATTTACAGGCTGCAATTAACAAAATGAAACAAAAAATTTATACGGAAACCATGGCTCTTTCGCCCCCATGTGCTTTACAAATAGATACTATACAGATGTATCATAGCCTAGACGAGAATTGAAAACGTTGATTTTCTAATATGTGCATCTTCCTTAATTTGACATTCTTAATCCCATTCATCAAAGATTTCTCCTTCTTCTTCGTCGTTCGAATCACTCACCTCCAAATCCTCATGGATATTAGGATTTGGCTCCATGGAACCACTTGTGTGCGGATCTATAGAAAATTGCACAATGGTTACATTAGCACGTCGGTACATCACCAAACCGCATGCTATATTATGCGTAAGGTAAGTTGTGCTGTTGGGCTTACAGGGATTCTGCATCGTTGGAGTGGCCTTGCTCAGATTGAGCATAGCCTCGATGGCTTCCTGTTGACCCCGACTGTCATTGTCCGTGCTGTATCTTGTTCCTCGTTGTTCCGAATATTCCGACTGCTCCTCCTCATCCGAATCACGACGTGGGCGTTTGGCCGGGCTTCTCGAATCCTCATCTTCGCTCATTTGAAACTCACCCTGTGAACACACGAGCCAAACAAATAAGAAAACAGGACAATGTACTGCCACTACAGCATGTTTGTGGATTTCGCTATATTGAAACCCTTTATTTAGAAGTCGAGGCCGGTAACGTAATTCAGTGTCGACCAACTCAAAATATCTCAAGTTTTATAATTTGTGGCGCGGGAATATATTTTTTTGGTTGGAAGTCAAGAATTTCGAAGCCCAAGCTTGAAGTCTGTGGCCTCACACAGCATGTACAAGTTAATGCCTCGGACTTGAAAGGGTTTCAAAGGTCGATCATCACACAGAAAGTAAATATAGTGGTAGACCTACCACCTACAGTCCCAATTTAAGGCATGTTTCTGTGCTCGAATTATTCTAATTTGCCAATGTTCTTGAAACTAGTTCACTCCTGCATTATTGCTTATTGCTAACCGTGGAGAGATAGCCATTTCCAATTGACACATTCCGACTCCGATTAATTCAATGCTATCAATCAGCTTATTCGAAAAGTCCTGCGGTGGTACATTATGAACGATTTGCTCAAAGCGATTGGATTTTTTTACTATTACGCAGAGTTGGAACAAAATCGTTTTTTTTTATTTAAATCAATTTTTTTGTTTGTTTTTTATTTTTAAAAAAATTCGATTTCTTTGGCATGATTTTTTTGATTTTTTTTTAAAATCCGATTTCTTTGGCCATGATTTTTTTGATTTTTTTTTTAAATCCGATTTTTTTGGCATGATTTTTTTGATTTAAAAAAAATCATGATTTTTTTGGCTTGATTTTTAAAAAAATCATTTTCAAAAATCATTTTTCTACTATAATCCTAGTGTCAATTGCAAGTGAAAACATCAAAAAAATCCGATTTTTTCTATTTCAATCAACGATTTTTTTGTGCCAACAACCCTGCTATTACAAGTCAACTTTTCCGTGCGTTAGCTTCGATCGAACCATAGGATTACCGAAACTTACAAAGGCGACTCTATGGATTGATATAGCAGCTGGGCTTGGAGTGGACACTCAACCCCATTACTGTAGTGTTAATTACCGTTGGATACTGCGAAGATTCCTCTTCATTAGAGTCAACTGTGCGATCAGGTTCGAAATTGGAATCTTCATTTCCTCCACCATACAAGCCAAATTCTCCATCTTCCTCCTCGTCCCGCTCAGCGTGTCCTCCTTCCTGGATATTTGCTTCGAGAATGCCCAGAGTATCGTCGAATTCCTGCATCAGAGCTTTGGTAAAGTCCAAAACGTAGAGAGCCCGCTTCGTCACTGAGTGATCTGGCCCGTTGAATTTGTTGGCGTTGGCGTGGATCAGTTGGATGTCTCCGATGAACTCCAGCCGATTGTTGTACCTCTCTTCTGCAAATTGGTACAAAATGTAAACAGCATTAAATTAAGGTTCTCAGGAACTGTAGAATTATGGAGCATACCATGGATAAAACTCTGGATTAATTGATAAATTGTATAGAACAACAATGTTGGTTTCTGGTAAAATGAAGTCAATCAATATAAAAATAATACGGAATATGAAGTACAAAAAACACAATATTAGGAACATATTTTACAACTGGCTCCTTCTGAGCGAGGAGAATCACAAAATATTCTGAGTAGCTTGAGCCTACGTCGTATTCATCCTAAATCCTAACAGAAGAGCAGAGGAGGGCAGTCAATATTAGAATCCGTTAAACGGATATTTTAAACCCAAAAGTAGGTCCAACGCCAAGCAGAACGATGGCAATTATTATTATTATTATTTCGACACCTATTAAAAGCTGTCATCAATTTCTGCTGCCTTCTTCATCTCTAATTACTAGCTTTCTGCCTGGGAGAATATTAAAGGTTCCGGAGATATAAATGTCCGTACGTAATCACATTCATGCTTAACTCATCTGATCAATAACATCAGCTTAGATATACTTAAAATACATAAGTGCCAAACAATACGCTTATCGATTCGCTCTCCTATATTATTAAAAATAGTGCTCTGGAATCACCTAACATCTCGTCCACTGGAATTAAAATAGTCGCGTGTTGTTGATAACCAGTTAGGAATTTACCATCAATGCTTTTAAGTCTTTGCCACAAAAGGTGTGACAAAGATAAGGCATACAATAAACGGTATCAACTATCAACCGTACGAAAGCAGGAATAGCATGGATATCACAATTACACTGGCACTACTGATAACCAAATGTAGCTGGAGATTTCCATGATTTATAAATATTCCTAATTCCTACGCTAAGTCGGTTTAACTTTGATGGGCTCCAACTAGTATCAAATTCATTTGCATTCGATCACGTAATTTGACAAAAGATTTCATAAATTTCTGCAATTTTTCAGTAATTTCAAGGTAGAAAATGGCTTTTGAGCCACTGTTTTGAAAAAATGATATATTCGTTTAGGCAGTCAAAGCATTTATAATTGCTTTTCAAAATTATTCTATCAACAAAAAAAGCCGAACAATGATTTTTGAGCCGTTCTTTTGAAAAGAATTGTCGTTTATTAGGCAGAAAAAAAGCCAGAGACTACCACAATGTATTTTATTGCCCTGAATGAAAACCAATGTCATCAAGCCTTGCTATATTGGCGCGCGTTTGTTTATTAACAAAAGCCAAATAAACATTTTCAGTCCGTTTAAAAACAAATTGTCGTTGAAGCAGAATAAAAGTCTTAGACTATAACTTCTACACGTACAGACAAAGGAATAAATAACAATCATGCCTTGCAGGCTAAGCATGCAATAACCAATTATTATTGATCATGTCATAATTATGTACGTACATGTACAAATAGTGACTGGAAGAAGCATTTGCCAGTTTTTCTAATATAGAGAAATGGGAGGTTGAGAAAAACCATTGTTCCACTACGGCATGCCATAACATAAAATCCCTCTTTCAGCACGTCTACTGTCTAGACACAGACAGTAGAAGTGCTGAAAAGGCTATTTTGCCAGCCACTATGTATATTATTTGTGTTTGTTTGGTAAATTAGTTTAGCGTAGCTACAAATCACAAATGAGAATTAACACATGCCTACCGTACACTTATACCGCATCATGCTCTTGAATTGTTTCCTCTGCAGTTATTTTGTAAGTTGCAAGTCAGCTTTAACTTTAACCGATCAGGAATTACATTGTGAATGTACGGTTGACGGTAACTTTCCGATGTCAGATGTGGACGATCTGCACACTCACACTTGTCACTGTTTTGCACGTGCAGAAATTCAAACCGATTTCCCTCTAAAAATATATTTGGCGCTATTTGAGTCGAGCCGGCTACTCAAACTGGAACTTGGAATAGAACAACAACATGGCTTCCGTCCTTTAATATAAACCTAACTTCGCCCCCGCCTCGCTTGAACTCTGACCTAACCTTACACTTGACTCCTGCGACGCCACAAGGGAAATGGGTCACCTAGTCCTCAACAATATACCTTACGAACTTCCAGTCTTCTACCCTGGACTTGATCATCTGAATCTCACGGGTTTCACGGATCAACTGTTTTTATAGTGATTGACACCGAGAATAGCATTCGACTGAGGCAAATTCACCTTTGACCTTCCCAATCGCCACTAAGCCTTAATTTTCGATTTTTCATTTTTCATTTACCGTCAACTAGTAAGTAACATTCAACATTAGACGTATGCATGTGCACGCAGGACACAGGAAGAGGAGCACATATGCATGGAAGCCGCAGTGTAATTTGGAATGAACGTTCAGAGTCCTACTCAGGTTCATGGTTCATGGTCCCACCCAGTTTTAAGTAATAGACTACAAGGCGGTGTACCATTTGATGATCTCTGACCAGATGCCAGAAGCCAATACTCGACTCAGAATGAATTCTCCAGTATCATCTGCTAAGAGTAAGAATAAGAGGTGCACCACGGTAAGAGTTCTTAAGTTTTAGTGTACAAGGGCTCATATTGGATGATATACCCCTTATGACCTACACTTGACATATCCACGACATTTTATGCAAATTACATGTACGTTTTAGTTAAATCTTGAAGAGCTGGAGACAGTGTATTGGAAATTCAAGTCCCCTCAGTCGGTGGGACCTGTAGAAGACAAGTTCAGCCCCTACAAAACCTCATCCACGGACCACAGCATTGATGAGATTCCCCAGGTTCGATACTCTCGATTTTTCATTGAAAGAGATTATTCTGAAGTTCTTCACCCGCGCTTCAAAACTCAAATGCCTTATCAACTCACTGAAATGGTAATATGCTGAATTCGGTGTACTTATCCAATTATAATATTCTCACCAAAAAGTCACACTGTAACCCTATAGCTCGTTATTCTTGTCTGCAGCTTATAGAGGAAAGAGTCTGGGCTCGAACAATCAAGGAAATTAATGAAATCCTAGATGAAGCATCCAAGCTAAGTCGAAGAACGGCGTTTGAAACAACCAGCTCCTTTTTGACTTGCTATTTAATCAACATCACACGAGAAACGTACTATCAAAAGGTAGAGTTGAACGTTTAATCTCACGCAATGCGCTCAGACTTAGCCTCCATCTTAAATAGATATTGAAACTAATAGTTGCCTCCTTGTTCACAGTGCATGAAGCGTCTAGGATACTACATCAGATATCAAAATCATACCGAATACAGGAGAAAGGGTCTTAAAATAGTGGATCCGTGCGTAAACGGTTTGCGAAATGTAAGTTGAGTCCTTAGTTTCAGTTCGTTGGACTATACTGGCCCTGGCCTGAACCTAAAGAAGGCTCATGTGTTCTTGACAGATTAAGTTCATAGTGCTCGACCAGGAGTTTATCACTGCCCGGTTCGACGAAGACATGCTGAGTCGGAAGTTGAATCCAGACGGTACTTTTAAGACTACTGACGTTCCAGCAGAACCTCAAGCTGGAACTAGTTCTTTCTTTGGCATTCCTGCCATTGCGCCCAAGGATGAACCTCCACCAGGTCCAGAGGCTTCACGTGGGATTCATGAAATGCGTTTCGTAGTACCGCCTTTACCACAATCCGAAGTGCCTCCAGAACCCGAACTGGACCTAGAAGACCAGGAATCCAAAGTCCCAGCATTGTCCCAGATGCCGGGAACCAGTGCCTCATTTGGTATTCGCTATGGCCGACTCCCAATGGTGCCAGCTCCACAAGAAGCTCGGCCGCGTCGTACATTTCTGCAGTCGGTTGTCCAAATAGTCAACCCGGACCCAGAACCCGATCTCTAATTTTTCTACTTGTTATTTGTAATAACAAAATGTCACAATTACACTGAAATACTCAAGTACTTGACCAATTAAGTAAGTAAACCACATTACGTGAAAACTCTGTGGTTAGTTGGTTTGCTTGTTTCTTCTATAGCCATAACTCGTATGATGCACAATTCAAGTTAAGTACATTTTATACTTTTTACGTTCTACTGCATGTCAGGTGTCAGGTAGCTTAAATGATGGAAGTTTTAGAGAGAGTGAGAAGGTACGTACCATTGATAAGCTTTTCCATGGTTTCTAAGTCCATGGGCTTCTTGATGATCTCATAGTAGTTTTTCACTGCCTTCTTATTCACTGGTTTTAAGAAGCAGAGTGCTTCAGGAATTACTTTGACTCGATCCATAATCACGTTCAATATATAGGCCATTCGTTTCTAAGTTAGGACAAAAAATACCTTTAATTAAAAATAACGCACAATTTCGGCACAAGATAGTAAAGTGGAAGGCAGAAAATGATTGGGCGAAAGGACATAGCGGAAATTTCATAGCCGCGAAAACACAGCAGGCGAAGAATCGTTGACAATAACCTTTTTGCAGCTATGTAATGTCCACTCTGTCCTTTTGGCCAACGGCAGAAAATAGAGATTTTTGAAAGTATCAAATGCTGTACTAAATGATTGGCTCAAAAAAGAGAGGTAAGCAATTGTTAATTTTATAAACCTTGTCATTTTCATCCAGAAGTGGATTGATTTGCTTTTCTAGTCGAGATAGTTTAGACTCGTTCTCGGCTAATCGTAATTCGGTCATTTCATAGAACTTCTCTGCAGTTGCTGTAAGTTGATGGTTCTTACCTAGAACAAGTATAAGTTGTATTAAGTTTGCGCCTGCTGGTCTTACACACATCCGCATTAGGCCACAGAAAAAAAAGCATGACACAATTACCGTGTAACCCTCGGGACATACAGTGTCGGATTAAGTTGTCACTTGGCACTTACCATTATACAGTGCCGAATTGTCCACCATCAGCTTTAGATCCTCCAGAAAATCCGCACGCGTTTGGTACCGTTTTTCTCGATTCTTCTCGCGAATTGTTTGTAAATCCATCGGAGACTGAATTATTTCATAATACCGAGGAATCTATTGACAAAGAAATATACCGTGTGTATTGTGTACCTGGTTACTCAGCTAGTTTGGCGACACCGGTTCATGGCATTAATCTGAGTGTTTATGTATTGTTATATTATGAAATCATCATGTTCCAAGTTATGGCCTTGCAGAATCAAAAGAGACTGACAAAAAAACGTTAGTTATAAAATGTACGCCCGATTCGTCATAAGTCGATTTTTCTCAGCGGGCATGTGGACCCGAGTAATGCCCTCAATATGCCGTATTCCGAGTTAACAATGTGAATTATTTGTCGAACACTATCTATAAACTAACATATTTTGTGTTTTTTTGCATTCTGCACGACTCCAGCTAAGCTTGACAGGAGATAGAAACTAGCAAATACTCACTTTTTGACTGACAGGAAACAAGAAATGAGCACTGTCGGGTTCATTTCTCAGATCATTTATGATCGTTTCCAGGATATTGGATAAGACGACCTTAGGGTCAATTCGTTGTCGATTGGCACTCTTGCTCTTTCCTTCTAGGTAATCACAGTGAGGCTCGACATGAGCTGAGCGTTTCTTTTTGATTTTACTTGGTCCGGCTACTGCATCCTTGGGTACTTTGAGGAGTAGCGATCGTCGCTTGATCTCGTCCGCATGCTGAATTGAGGATCAGAGGCTTAACTTTCCATTCTCAATAGATTGAATAATGTACAATGTACACAGATACATACCTTGAAAAGCTTTCCAGAGAGCTGCATTTTCGTTCCATCAATTTTTACTAATTCCTCGTCATCGTCAACGGTGAGTTGCTTCTCAATTTCAACCTCTTCTTCTTCCGTCATTGCAACGTTCATTGAAGGCACCGTCTCATTGTTCTTCTCATAAAATGGACAAGCCTTGTTGGTTCTCATATGACCGACCTTTAAAATGCATGAGCTTAATGTAATGTCATCCTCTCGTCTATATTTTGGACGTACTAATGGCTAATAAACAACGAACCTGTCCGCAAGCACCGCACTTCATCTTCAACTCTGGCTTCGCCTTGACTTTCTTCTTTCGCTGAGGCGGAGGACGAGTCACATGTTCCTTTTCCTGATTCTTCTTGATTCGCCGTAGTTGCTCCTGAATTCGTCTCTTCTCCTTTTTCATCTCCTCCTTCGTTTGGTCGTCGAGCAGCGCAAATTGTCGGATGAATTGTTCATCTTTAGTCGTTCTAATTCTCATGTAGATGTCAATTATATGGGATTTTCGGACGATTTCGTTCCGTGTATATTCCTTCCCGTCTGCACTCTTGTATTTACGATGGATTTTGAGAACTCGACCTAAAAGTATTAATATCTCCAGTAAAATCAGGCTTTCGTATTTTGGATCAATTAACTTTAAAATGTAATAGAGGTGGCATCCATATATTGTCTTTCCCTATGAAGTATGAACCCTCGAAAACCTTATTCGGAAGTTGAGGCCTTCTTGAACACATAAAACGCAATGCAGTTGAGGCCTCGGTCTCAAAAGAAAGGTTTCTAGGTTTTATATTATAAGGCAAGTATACACTCTGTCCTCAGCTTCCACATAAACATACGAATTGTCAGTATTGATAAAGACAGGCTAAACTAGAGCTTTGGCATATATTAGGTAGGTATGGTCGTAGATGGTAGAGTATAAATGCTGGCTGAGTGACAAGTTACTTTACTTTACAAGTAAATGCAGGAACAGACGTGCTAATGAATATTTCCTAGGGAAACTAACAGCTGGCCATTATTGGGATGCAGTTAAGTTGGATTTAGATTCGGTTAGGTTAGGGTAGTATCTAGTGATGCGTTTATGGGATAATTCCATTGCAAAAAAAAAATTAGTGGAAGGAAATGTCACACCCCAGGGTAGGAATGGCAGTTACGATGTGGCCATTGATGATGGCCATTTGAAACCATAGCATACCGGCCAACATATGTATAACTCAGCTTAGTAGACCGCAGAATGTCCCTGGCAATGTAATTTATGATTACCTGGATGTAACGATAATCCATGCAAGTTGTTGTTATCTTCGTCAATCTTTTCCTGAATCTTTTTATTTTTCTTCGGCTGCTTGTCTTCGTCTTTGTCGTCTTTACCTTCACCCATAATCATGCGTTGCAGTTCTCGTCGCTCCGCTTCTTCCTTTTCGTGGCTTAGCTGAAATTTAGAAACGAGTAAGTGTTGTCCGATCAAATTGCGAACTTAGATCAAACAACTAACATGCAAATGTCCAATCAAAAGCTGCACAATGTCTAACCTGGGAGCTCGTTTTCTTGTTTGACAACATTTTCTCAATATTCTTTCCCATCTCCTCAATGTCCTCAATGTCTTCCTCCTCTTCCGTACTCTCCCCTTCGTCCGTTGACAGAACTTCACTGGAATTAAGAACACGGTTCTGGAGCTCGAAAATCCGCTGACACTCTTCTTTGTATCTAAATTCATAAAATGTAATAATAGTCAATTCGTAATTGGTAATTAGCCCATCAAGTCCCACATTTCGCAAGCATTCAGTCTTGTGCTTTAGAATACCTTTCTTGATGTTCAGCTACGGAGAATCGATTTCCTCTTGAGAACTTGTTCATTCCCTCTTCCCCTGCTTTGGCTTTCTCCGTCGACAATGTACGCACAACATCAATAACTTCCCATCTCGACAACTTTTGTATCTGAAAAACACATTGGGCAAAATCAAAATTAAATTAACTTCCTGTGTTTTCAGATCATGTGAAGATCTCGCTTACAAGTTTTAAAAATAGTTTGATCATAGGAGTCACATGAGTGAGTGCTATGCTGCATACAGCAGCTTTTGGATCGTGATGCCAATTGACAACATGTAAGCTCCTCATAGCACTATTGCTTGCGATAACTGCTAATTTTGGAAAACTAATACGGAAATGCAACCGTTTATGCGGTCAATACCAAACCAACTAACAACATTTTTGCGGTGTTACTAAATATGACCAATGTTTCTGAAAGCTAAAGGTGACCGAAAGTAGTGAAGTAGTGAATATGTCTACAAGGGTGAACCAATTTCATGGTTTACAATAAATTAAGCCCTTACCTCCTCTTCTGGCACCAGAAACTTTCTCAGGAGCGCTTTAGCGTTATTTAGAGATAGTCGACGTAAATCTGCATCAGTTCCGGTTACAATCCGTTTTGGTTGCGTTTCTTTCTCTTCCACTGTCGTCTGTTAGGAGAAAAATCAAATTTAGTAAATGTCAATTCCAGTGTTATTATGACTTAGTGCAACTACATGTAGAATTTCTCGAATTAGTTTTCATGAAGATATGGAAAATCGAGGAAGAGTGCAACGCTAGCAAGAATAACAACAGGAGCACCACGCACACAATATCCAGTTTATTCGAAAAATGTTCGAACCTGTGGCTTATTCGGCATGCGAACATAGGAGAATCCTTCTCCACATCCCGTTGGATCAGCTGGTCCATTGATTTGCAAAATACACTTCCCCTTGATGGCTTGAATGTAAGCACGCGTCGTGTTCCAAGGAGCAACTTTGACTTCATCGTCAAGTTTCTTTTCTTCGTTCTCATCTTCGTCTTCTGGGGGAGGTGCCAGAATGCTTTGTGTTCCGTAACCTGCATCCTGCAACGCATACAGAGATATCGACGTCAATTTACTATATCTTGTCTGGTTTCAATAGGGTTTGGTTACTAATTCCAATAAGCCAAAATTTTGGATTGTAAAGTGAAAGTTTTAACCTTGAGCCGTTGTTCTGCAGCAATAAGGCTAAAGTAGGCACAACACTGCTCGGGTGAAACCATGGCTCGGATTTCTTCCTCAGTTGGGAGTCGGAACTCTGGCTTAATTACCCACCAGTTCGAATCAGACCCTGTTCTTTTGAAATCGGCACACAATTTCAGCCTTTTCCTAATACTGCTCTCTGAATGCATTGGGAATGCCCTTTTGATGTCATCCATTCGAATTCTGCGAGGATTGTCTCGACTACTCCAGAACAGCCGATATATAAACACCTGTACACAAAGCATCAGTCAGTAGTCAGTATCACTATTATATATTCAACTTGAATACTTATGTCACTATGCATATTAACGAAGACTTGCCTGAAGAAAATCCCTAACAAAATTATTAGCTCGCTTGGAATTCGGACCTGGCACTTCATACAAAGGACATTCCTGTCCAGCCGTAAAGAGAGCATCGATCGTCCGAATGAAGAAATTATTCCTGTTTTCAGAATAATCCCAATTTCATAATATACAATCAAACAGTATAATATGTGAAAGAATACAGAACATACCTAGTACGAATCACGAGAAAGTCATTCGTCTGGGCATCGTGAAGGAAGATGGGCGACCGATACATGTTATTTTCAATAGTCTGAATCATTTGACCGGGATGCATGGCTCCGAGGAAAGGTGAAGTATGAGCGTACACGGTTTCACCGTATTTACAGTCTGTTGGGCCATCGTCTTTACCTGCCTTTCGCTTATAGTAATTCTTGAGCTTGGAACACATTCCGACCTATTGAATTAAATATAGTCGTGATCACAACACAACCTACTGCATACTCAGGTACATAATAGACAACAAAGTTCAATTAGTGAAATGTCATATTACCTGGTTAAGTAAAGGCGGATGCTCTTCACAATACTCCGTAATTAGAATCTCGCCATCCTTTCCTGTGAAATCTTCAGGAGTTCGCATGAAGAATATATCTCCACCACCAGCCGCTAACCTTTCAGCTTCTCTTTGCTATAATAAATTAATTAAAACCTCATTCGAGCCCCGTCGTCCAAAATTTAAAAAGTTTCACAAACGCAGAACTTACTTTCGCCTTCCTAAGAATATGTTTTGTGAGAGGAAGCAGGGAATGTGGCCCGGGAACGGACGTTGGCCCATTACTCTGTTTCCTTACTGCTGGTCGATGGAAATTTCGTAACTTCTGTAAATTCATGTGGGTTGGAATGAAGGGAGCACGTAGTTCAACCACTGGGGTCGAATGCTGAATGATATTTCCACTCGTGCTAATCTTAATTAAGGCTTGTTCTGTATGTTTCGCTTGATAGTATTCGTCGAGAGAAATATTGTAGGGATCCTTGTCGTCATCCTTCGGGGAAGGTGGAGGGCTGTCTTCTTCAATCACATTGATCACACCGGCTTTCCCTGTTAACAACAATACTTGGGTTTACTTTACTTTGCAATTTACTTGTAAAATACATATAATTCTACCGACAGCTTCTACGATGAATGTTTTGATAAAAATATATGAATGTTGTATAGTAATCTAAAGTTTTTTTGACATTACTCCGTTATTCCAATATTAAATATTGGAAATGCAAAAATCGCAAGCGTACCTAATAGAATTTTGGACTTTTTCACGTGTGGATGAGGGATTTTGACTTTAACCGGAGCCGAGCTATTTTGAGACGCATTCGGGTCAATGTCTTCGGGAATGCAGAGAATGATATTCTCATCATTGGGATCCAATTCGAGGACCTTTGGTTCTGGTATTTCATCCACGTTGTCCACGTCCCAAATAATGTCTTTTTCCCAATGGCCATATACCAGCTCAGTGGTTTCCACAGGAAATATCGAGTACCATGTGTCATCCCCTTGACCACCACTCATTCCCCCTTCTTCCAAGGCTTTGGCCGCAAGTCTGAAATTATTAACCGATAATTTTACAATTTGGTCCAAACAATAATAATTTAATATACAAATATTGAATTTCAAATCACAACTTTGCACTTTTGGAAGAGGGAGAAACTGTCGGGCTACCAGATGGAGAGGTACCAAAGGGACTTCCGGTTCCACCGATTTTGACGGGTGAGAGGCTTGGAGAGATTATAATTTCCTGTTGCTTCCCCAGATTCTGAGCCGATCGATTGGAGCCACTGGGAACCCACCCAGCAGCCTTGTTCTTACTCAACTTCTTCAACTTCGCATCCTGACCATCCCAAATTATTGAGTTTTCCCAATCCATCTGAGTTACCATATTGTAACAATCGTCTGGGAAGGCAGGTGGAGGCGGAGGTTTTCGCTTGCCTTCTTCGTCAGAAGTGTCGGAATCTTGTGAGTCAGAGTCCTCCTTCTCCTTTTGCTGCAGCACACAAAAAGAGTATCTCAAAATACAATGAATTCAATTCAAAATCATAAAATATTAATCTATAGTAAGACTTCATCCCGTACCTTAAGCTTAAAGCCGTAGTCAAAGTGGTCGGGTTCCTCGGGAACTCCCAGCATTTCATACCAGATAGCTGCAGGACCATGCCTCCACAAATGCTTCTTGTCCTCCTTTCGCTTACCCAACTCCTTCCGCTTCACAGTATCCTCGTCTTCCTCTTTCACAATCTCATGAGGTCTGCAGTAAATTTCCTGCAGAACACTACAATTAGAATCTCAATGCAACAGTAAGTACTAGTTCCTAACCACAGGGATGGAAAATCATCCATATGAAAACACTCTTCAATTAACACAGGATGTTCTCCTCCAAACTGATGTCTCCTACGAACCTGGTTATTTTGTTAAGGAAGATTTTACATCCCTGCCTGAATGTATATGTGTTCTGCCCGATAGCAGAACCGTGCTGTATCTTTAATCACCCATAGATTGCAGAATACTAACCGATAATCAACCCTAAACTTTCTCTCATTCACTTTCTTTCACTCTTATCTACTTTAGCTCACTCAAACACATTCCACAGTTATACGAGGTTAAGGCATGATAAGTTACCTCTTCATCGGGGACACACATGGAAGGATCTGGAACATCACCAAACATAGATGTCCAGCCCTCTATCTCTTGTAACTCAGGTTGATCGAGAACAGGAGGCGGAAGCATGAGTGGGAGCGGTGACGTCTGCTGAGGAGCACCTGTGAGTCCTACAATGGAAACACTGGGGCCACTCAGTCCATTGGCCGCATTCTGCTCCTCCAGTAGCCTCTCCTTTCGCTTCCGTCTCCGCTTCTTCACATTTTTCCAGATGTGCGGGAGGCTATTATACTTTCCAGGACCGAAGAGTCTCGAGAACCGGAGAACCTTATCGGGACGGAAGTCGGGGAAGAGCGTTGTAACACTCACACCAGCGTATTTCGAAGGAAGCATGGCTGCTAGCGGCGTTTCGAGCTTCCGCTCACTTCCTGAACTGCTGGAAACGGACTTAGAAGTACTAGGAACACTTGGAACAAATGCTGGTGGGGGCATCATTAGTTTGTCCTTCTCTGTAGGCTCCGCCGAATCGTAGTCGTCGTCATAGTCATCGCTCACGATAGAGGTACTGCGTGTGGAAGCAGATGCCCGTGAGTACTGCCCCGGAGAAGCCGCTTCCTCATCAATAAGCTCATCCATGTCAGAGAAGTCAACGGCCAGATCTGACTTGACATCATCGTAGTCTTCCTTCTCTTTTGATTCCGCGCCCTTCGAAGAAGTCAAGTGCCGCTTCTTAGGACTTTCCGCATCACCATCTTCATCATCCGACTCGTTATCATGTTCAGAATCGTCAGAATCATCAGAATCGTCCGATGAGTCATAGGAATATCGAGGTCGTCTCTCTTTTCTTCGCTTGTCAGAACTTCCGGCTGTTAACAGAACTTGGGATTAGGAATAATTTGGAGCAAAACAGCACCTTTAGTGGAATTGAGCTGATATTTTGATTTACTTACCGAGACTCGAGCCTTCTGACCCACTCACTCCGTCCTCATCTTTATCTTCCTCGCTGTCATCTGTTAGATCGGCTCCTAGACCCAGACCCAAGTTTTCTAGGGCCCTAATTTGCTTATCTGAATCTGAACCAAAAATAGAACCATCTTCCAACTTTCCTGTCTTCGTGTCCACATTCCCAAAGAGGAATCCAGTGAGGCTCACAACTGGGCCGCCTTCCTCTTCGCTGTCACTCATCCCGAGTAATTGCTTTACTGGAATTCAGGATTAAATGCGATGAAACTACACGGGGTCATAAATGGACTATTAATTGGGTGGGATAAGATTAGAGATGCCGGAAGGACATTGGACGCCGGCTAATGTCTCTCGTGAGAAGTGGAGACTGCAGAAAGGACAAGGCACCTCCCGCTCGAGCCCTGACAGCCGACCTTTTGACCTCTGAGCCTGAGTCCCAGAGATATTACCATATCCCTCTGATGTCTGGGAGACACAAACAAGAGGCGGAAGGGACATTCGCTAGTTCCACGGGTTTGTTTTTGAGTCCCAGCCTCCACACGCAAGAGAGCCAAATGCCCAGAGGCAGTCTTCCGGACTGCCGCAAGAGGCCTGCACTCATTTTATAGGCAAAATCTGGTTCAAGTATTTACCACATACATGTATAAGTACAAGTGCACTTGCAGTAAACACCAGTTGTAAGCACCCATGGTAAAAGCCATGTTTCATTATTTTAATCATCTGAGTCTTGTTTCAGCTTAAATAACTGAGCTTAGCCGATATTGTCGGGAGAACCTGAACAATGATTAGAAATATCCATGGGTGCTTACCATAAGTGTTTACGAGGGGTGTGTGCCGCGTGGGACGTGATCGTTTTCTGAAAACTTACTCCAACCTTCTTCAGAGTCAGACAACAGAATTTCAACTTTGTACAGTACTAACTTAAATTCAGTTTTACAATTCACTTCTCCCGGACCACTGAAGGTTTACTTCTTGTCGGGTGTCGTCGGTCGAAACAAATTGTTTAACTAATCACAAGTCCACCATGACCATTTACCCTTTGGAAACGTAGAGATGCGGTGAATTGTCGAGTCATTGCGTCAATGGACATGCGCAGGAGCGTTGCTCGAGTTGGAGACTCGATTTTATCTGGCTAAGGGTCATTGACCTTTAGCCGCGACTAAGTAACTATGCATAAATGCTAAACCGAACGTGACATCTACAGAATATAGAATCTCAGGGCGGGCAAAGAATGTCGCACGTCAATGACCTCGAATAATCTCAACAATGAATTATTTTAAGGCAATTTGCATATTGGATAAAGCAAATCCGACTTCCCGTATGCTGTAGTACATAATGAATGAGTACCTACCTACAAATTGCAAAATACAGAATCTAGTGTAAGTAAGTCATGCGTCTAGTATTGGGGTTTAAAATTACAGTTTGCGAATTGCAAAGCGTTGTATGTACATACATAATAGTACATAGTGTTGAGTGGAGAGATTTTTTGACTATCTGTCTGTGCCTTGTGCAGTGCATAGGTCTAGCTAAATGGAAATTTTCGTGTTGGTTGGAGTGGCTGAGGCCATTTCAAAGATTTCTTGATTGGCGGAGAGCTTGAAAGGTTCCAAGGGTCGAACTTCTGGCTAGATTTTGTACAAACAGAAAAGTTTGTGTTTGATTTTTTTTTCTGTTCGTGGTGAGGGGTTAGGGTGCATCAGGTACATCAGGAATTGGGAACTATGGGTGGTTTTGAAGAGGACCCGAAGCTTGACCCCATCTGTGAGCTTTTCCGAAGAGGTGACCCCGAGTTTCGGAGTCTCAGTTTTCTCTCTCGAGTATGGCTTCCGTCCGGTGGAGTCTTTCTAGGCTGCACAGCACATGCACTACATAACTTGTTCAACAGGAGACCCATTAGATCAGGTTTACAAATTACTTACTATTCTAATAATTGGTATTTATCCAGCCAAGGCGCTGCTAAACGTAATGTGTAATGTGGCTAGAGTTCTGTATGTTGTATGTAATCATAGCACCTTGACCTCGAGTATAATGCTGGTAAGGGTAAAGGATACCTTACGCATATACTTCTTCAATGTGCTCGTTTTTTAATTTGTTTGGTGTAAACAAGGAATGTCAATGATTAATGGTATGCATAGCGTCTGGCATAATACAGAATAGCAGTTGGCAGTAAAAGCAGACTGAATTGAAGAAAATTGTATTAACTTGAACAGATTATTGTATTATTCATTTTATAACTATTCTAATTTGCACTTTTCTTAACCTATAAATACCTTAATCATTGTGATGTGTGTCTAATTGTATAACTTTATCTTTCTGTTCGAAACGAGATCGGACAATTGGAACCGAGATTGGCCTTCAGTTGAGAAATTCTGAGCAGTGTTACATATTTTTTTATGCTGGAGTACTGGAGACCGGAGCCCTATCTCTACTCCTTGACCCCGCCGCCTTGCGTCAGTACGGGTTCAAGAGTAGAGTTAGGGCTTTGGTGCCCATACTAAACTAACGTGTTCCAGCGTAAAAAAATATAAAAGTAACTAGGTATGCTTCTTAGAATTTTTCAACTGAAAGCCATTCTCCAACTCAATAATCCCTTCTTTTTATTGGACGCGGTATGCGCATACCGCAAGCACAAAACACAAAGCTATACCTACTTCCGTATGCTGAAATCCAGTATTTACGAACAAGTGCTTGGCACTGATTCGTGGGCATGCAGGTTTAGATTGTGTGTGAACTGTGACGTGAGAGTTAATGTTAACAATACGAAGATGACGTATGGCTACCATACGTATACGAGAAGTGTTTTAATTGTACCCTACTGTTAAACAGCTACTAAATACGGCAATAATAAACTGATAATATAATGTACGTATTTCGAAATTCCCAGTATATTATACCGTGCAGCTCAATGTATGTACAGAATAGGTTGCTTAATCAAAAAATTTTTATACTTACTACAATTTGTGTTTTATTTGGGTTTATTTGAATATTTCAATAGTTAAAATGATTTTTCATTGTTGATTAAGTAAAAAGACTAACAGCGTAAGCTCCTGAGAAAACTTGAAATAAGTTTCAGAATCTGCTGCGACGGTCAAAAAATATCCCTGGTTTCACCCAATCATTCCTTTTTTTTTTACTGAATTTCACTGAATCGTTGTATTTAATTTCCTTTTATTATCCTTCGTTCTTTCTTCCTAACCCGTGCATTAGTCCAATGTTTCATAAATTATGGTTAACGAATATAATTGAACTCATTATGCGGTTTACTTCCCCATTCCATTGCAGAATCTGTTTTACAACACACAATCAATGGATGTAGGATTTTGCCTTACTTGCTACCCCTTCACTCGTATAACAGTTTGTTAGGTTTAGGCATTGTCAAGATTCGCCAATTCTGAATGTGCACTCGGTGATTATTACTGAAGAATACAAATAAACATACCCAAGTACTACCTAAGGCATATTAATAGTGTTCCAACCCCGGATCCGACGATATCAGCACAAGTACTTTGACAACATCATATGTAATAGTTAGTGACTAACAGTTGCTAATCAATTGTCTGCTCTTTTGGCGTATAGGGGTTCAAAGGTACGTTGCATTGTCGTTAATTGGTTTGATTGCTGGGGAATGGATGTGGAAGAAGAAATTGGAGGTCGTTGCCGAAAGAGATCTTCAATATTATCATTATATGACTCTGCATCCGGAAGACTTTCCACCGCCACGTAAGTTTTTACACCATTTACACATCATTTAAGTTAGTTATACGATAATCGTTAATAATTCATTACAAGTATAACTTGGATATTAAATAGGTAGGTTGTACTATTAGAAGTTTTAGAAATCAAACTATGTACTTCAGCGGATTAGAACAAATGGTGTGAATTAATCGGTGTTGATATTAACTCAGTTTTTCTGTATTTTGCGTGTAGGAAGGGTACTATATCGAGACTACTTGGAACCTTGGAATCCCGTACGCTAACTCGCCGTGTTCCGGCCTTCTCTGTGGGTTGAATAGTCGCTTTGGTTCCATCAAAAAGTTTTTTTTAAATCAACCTATTGGCACAAGGGATTTAGTGTACCTACTAATAAATACGATTAAACAAGTCGCACTTGTGTGTGAACATTGAAGTAGTTGAGTGACCCGAGTTGGAACAAATGCCTACTATACTAGTATGATTTCTGTTCGTTTGAATAAAACTGTAGTAATAAAATATCCAATTCTGAGGGTTATTCTAGTGAATGAATAAAGTACGGCTTCAAGATGTTGTTAAAAGGCGGAAAATGTCTCGTTTAAATAATGTAGTTTTATTACTCAACTTCGTTGTAGAAAGGATGTCGAGTATATTCATGTAAAAATTGGGGTAGGGTGTACTTACTTAACTAATGGTAGCAATTAGCGAACGACACTTGCACAATGGAGAGAACATGTATTGGATCAATTTTTAAACGATCTCCGACCTCTACGCCTTTCTGTGGCTCAATTGTGTTAGCGCCTCAAAGCGCTTGGAGCTAAATTGTATGTTTGCATATTTTGGATTTAATTGTCCATGAGGGCATTCAGTTTTCGTAGTGCTACTATAATGTACCGTTCCATATAAAACTCCATATCTTCTAATCATCATATGAAAGTACAAAAAAGATCTTATCACTGGTTCTACATTAAAAATTAACTGTGAAAATTACTACTCTATGGATCTACTGTTCGGCAAATAGTAAAAATATTGTTGAAGATCTTGATTACTTATTTGGGTAAAAAAGAACGTGGATTTCATTGCGATTTGTGATGAACTCTTCTCTACTTCTTCTTATTCTGTTTGTTGTAAATATCTGTTTCTTCCTGGCCATCTCCGTTGAAGTCTCCTAACCAAGGGTACCGGCTGGGGCAGTCGAAGCAGGTTGACATGTACCTAAAATTACAAAATTGAACGATTATAGTACGCTTCATTGGCTGACTCCACGATGGCGCTTATGCAGAACTAATCATAGCGAAGCAAGTTGACTAGTCATGCTTCACTTGCACATAGCTTCCAAGTTAATTCTGTTATACATGACACAAGGCAACTACGACATTTGGTATGCAGCTAAGCATATTTTTGCATTGCGATGACCCGCTGGCGTTACTCTGCATACAGTTGACGTTTGTCATAACTGGAACGTCAGCCGTATACCACATGTACTGTGCATTTAATGCGATACAGTTTTCCGCAAATATTATTTATGGTTAAAGTGACTGGGACGGTGAATAATTTTTTATTCAGAGGATGCAATGTCAATAGTCTTTACCTGGTCGTAGAGGGTAGTTTGGATGCTCTGAATGGAATGGCACAACTATTGGGAAGATTGCAGGGCTGAGTGGGCACCACCCGCTTCTTGCAATCCCAAGGTTCGAAAGTATTCAACTGATCGGCCTGCTTGGGCTCAGTTATCCACAGAAGCGCCTGTGTGGCTGTCACGAACCATACGTTGGGTCTGGAATAAATTAGGAAGTCATTATGTCTACTATTTACTATTAGTACCGAGTAAACAATTTTCGATTCTTGTAAAAAAAAACCACATACTGTACTCGAGCCCAATCAATGAACTTGAGAAGCCCACCCTCCAACTCCTTACTCTGGAACCATGTTGTGTGGAAGGGCATCATGTAGGGTGCACGATTCTGATTGTAATGCCGCTTGAAGTCTTCTTGGAGCCACTCAAGAACCTGTCAAGGAGCATCATTCCTGTTTACCATTCCAATTGGCATGGAGACTTCTAATTATAGAACTCAGTCCATTAGCATATGCCTACCTGATCCGAATCGTGATTGAAGAGAACGCATTGGTCCATGTAGGGACAATGACCACCTTCAAAGGACTCGATGTGATGGGCGTTCAAGGGGAGTTCCCATACACCTGTGGAGAACCATGATACGGAGTGGGAATATTAGCATTAGCATGGTCAAGCTCCTTGCTACTTGGAGTTCTCTAATTTCCAATTCAGATTGAGTGACTTACCAGGGAAACTCCGGGTGGGACAAGTTCCAGCCTTGCACTCGTGTGAGATGGAGTAGTCGAGTGTGTAGGGCCACACGGGAATCTTGATCGGAGGAACGCCCACGGAACTGTCCCAGACAAAGTTGAAGTCTTGAAGAACCTGCACAATTTGAATACGGAATAAGCCATAGGAAATAATTAAATTTCACCAAATATCATTGATTTCTTAGCCCACCTCATACTGAGAATTTCGACCTGGCTTGAGATAAGGAGCTCTCATTCCAATGACCTCTTCTCCGCTGATATTCGCGAATTTGCCTAGAATTTCTCTCATTCCAATCATTTCCTGAGACCATCTCTCGTAGTCCCTCGTTTCAAGACCTTTCTCGCTCCTGGAATGTCAACATGCAAATCCACCTTATTTAAATGAGCTCAGAAATATATGGACATTCTGTGTGTTGAAACTTACGTGATAGTTCCAACGGCGATTTCATGACCTTCGTAGTGAAGTCTTTGGATGGAGGCATAATCGGCGTACTCGTGGGAAATGAAGAAGGTTCCTCGGATGGGACAGGCGTTGGGATTCGTTCGATTTGCCTGGAATACTCGAGCGTAATGCTGGTAGTTGTTCACGTTCACGGCCCCATCAAACGTCATTACAATCATTTGTGGTGTCTGCAAAATCATAAATTGACATTCAGCATAGTCAAATATACAGAGCTGCCTGCAGTGAGCTGCCAGGCGTTTGTATGAAGGAGTTTGGAGAGTAATTCCGAGAACCGTACTACTAACACGTACTTGACTGATAGTCTTCTTATTCTATCTACGACATAATGCATTAACATAGTCTTCCTGGCTGAATATTTTACAATATTCGGAATATGGTTTAATCGCCCATGCCCGCCGCCCGCTGTGACGCCTTGAATAATTTCCCGAATATTTTGTGTTTAATATGGATGTTTCAATTCGTTCTGAATTGGATTCTGCATGTATAAGCATAGCTCCACACTAAATAGCCTTTACCCAATTTAACTGACGAAAGGTCATGTGTTATGAATGTAAATACTACATACTACTAAGGCATATAAGATTAAGGAACCTTTCCCTTTGCTCTTGGTGCTTTTGGAAATTCCATTGCAATGACATTTCAATCTTTTACCCTTTGTATCTGGTGCACTTGTATGAATTGAATATTGAATATGAGGAGTACCTACTATGTGCATTATGCATTCCATTATTCCCTTTCATTTGAATATGACCTACATTTGTTCCCTTATTAGGTTAAGATCCAAATATAAACTACGAATACTCTTACTTTCTACGTACCGAATCTCAAAATAGCCCTCTAAAGGGTTTATCTCATCCTGTCTTAGAAACCTTATTCTGGACATGTCAGGTGCTGGAGAGCCTTAATCAGCCTGCATTGCCTCATGGGTTCCGCAGCGAATGCAGGCACTAATGCTTGACGTTTAAGTACCTGTCTGAGGAGAAAACAGGCCGAGGTTTTTTTCCTATTCCACGTGCAAGGTTAGTAACCCTTATAGAAAGTGCACCTAATACCCGAGCGCACCCTGCATAATTTAAATCTTCTTCTGCACTTGCAAAGGGAATATGCAACTAGCATTAGTTTTTTCTAACTACTTATTCACACATGCCGAGACAGTCAAACGTATTATGTACGCAGTAAAAATGCATTATGCAAACAAAACTGCATTCCAAAATAATATTGAATAACTAATGAGGAGACTCGTCTCAAATAAATTCAACTACATTCTATTTACCTTAGAGGGCTCGAATCCACCTGGAATGATCGTTCCGTCCTTGGAACAGAAACAATGCGGTAAATCACAGTTGGCTAGGTCACATTTGACTGCGAGATCGATTGGAGGCTCTGTGACTGGTGCGGGTGCTGTAAGAACATTTCAATTTAATTAGTGAGGCATAATTTAATTTAAAGAATTCTAAATATTATGCAAATGGTGTCTAATTAAATAAATACTGAATTTTTCAATTAATCTCATGTTTCATGCCTACTTGAGTATTAAAATAGTCATAATAAGGTTGCTAGAGTTTGTAATTTAAAATAATGCATTCAAAATCTATCCACTGAGTTCACAGGAGCAAAACAGAGGCTGTCCTGTAATTTATCGCAGGTGAAGTACCTTCTAGCAATCACTGACAAGACAAGACAATAATAATTGTCATTCACTTGTATGTATTTGCATTTTGCATTACTAAAATAAAAATGTACCCAGTGCCACTGTCATGTCATCCATCATTACCACACCCAGTATATTCTTGTTTTGTCACAACAACAGTCTCGGTCACTATCTACGTCATGACGACCACTAAAACTGGATTCTTTATCATTTATGCAATGTTTTTATTACATTTCAAATGAGCTTCTTGAAGAACCCAATCATATATGACTACTAGCCGCGTATAATGACCCTTGTGCATAATACATATACATATATGCGTAGCACCTTCATGTTGCCCAACAGAAATGACACCAAACACACTCATGAGCTTACCTTCAACGTGGAAAAGTTTCTTTAAAATTGGAAATGTACATACATACGTAGATACATAGAATGAACTTACTTGATGCGATAGGCCCACACCTTGCTTCATTCTTGAACGTGCAGAACTTGGCCACGTCGTCAAAGTGAAGGCTGGAAGGGCATCGGGATGCATAGGGATGTCCGTCCACGCACTGGAATCAAGTAAATTTGAATAATTACAGTTACAACATACATAAGTACAAGCCACTGAACCTGAGCTCATGAATTACATAGTAAAATGTAAATGCAATTTTACACACTCAATTTCTACAGAAGCTGAATGCGGCTATTACCTGGTAGAATCTTCGGCAAGTTGCAGGGTCAGCAAAGTTTCCGGAAGGTTCTGGACATTCAAAGTCCTCCTGTTGCTCACCTGAAATGGATAAATAATTACAAATGGCTTGTAATTAGTCGTCCCTCAAAATATTAGAGTTTTCAGGCAAATATTGAGACATTTCCGGCAGATTCCTAACATAGCCTATACATATAAAAATATTTGCCTGAGAAGTCAATTTTTTGCGGGTGGAAAAATGTTTTCCCATTACAAATTATGTCTTGAATGTAATTAACATTTGCATAAAGCAAAGCAACTGATTTTAATTTAAAATAACAGGCTCAACTCAGGGCGATTTTTAGGTTGAGTGCAGGGGCACGCTGAGAAAATCCTTATCCACATGAAAATAAGCGTCGGTCTCTTCTACTTACTGAAGCCAAGACCCAGAGAGCCGATTTACTGAACTTCAAACATGCCCTAAGTTTTCAATAGCGTGAATCGTGATTCTGAGGCTATTTAACACATATTTAGAAGAATTGCTTATTTTAAATCTATGTAAATAGTTCCTTTGATATATGCCCGATCTGCTTTACGATTTAGAACCTGAAACCGGTTTTTAAAGTTATACGACAATTGAGCACCATCAATTGAGCAGCAGGAAATGTGCACAATTTGTACATTGAGCTAACCTTCCTAACGACCTAACCTATTTTTCCCTCGCTAATCCGAAGCAATCACAAAACTTTATATAGCAATAGTAAACTTAATTCGAAAATATAATTTACATCAACTTGGCACGAATAGGAATTTCTATATTAGGCTAAACAACTTGAGAAATCGATTTACAATTTACAAGGCACTAAATTATATCAAGTATCATAATCATAATAGAAATTACGTAAGGCTTGAGCTGGACTCCGTGGAAAAGCGTTTCCGGCATAGTATGAATACTACAATTATCGAAATTCCATTAAAAATATGTAAAATATCCTACATTACTGTGTTTAAAAGTAAAATTTGCTTTGAAATCCACAATCGGCTAATCCACGAGGCAACCTATCTGCAGATCTCTAATTAAAATGCAAGTACAATGACTGCTGAGAAGCAGCATAACAATAGTTTGCTATCGATATCGATATGTATGTAGATATTCCTATTGAGCAAGAGGAGATAGGTTAAGTAATTTTGGAGAAGTGCATCTGGTCGGCTATTTGCCAGAATCAAGTCAAGAAGTGACATGAAGTAAGTATGAGGTCCGTTAATTAGAGACTACCGCACATACCTGTCTTCCACAGAGTTGTTCACTTGTACGTCGAGTGCACTAGGCTACTATGTGTCATTGAGCAGAAGCCAGGCCACCAGCCACAACAACACAGCCCACACTCTCTAATGTTACAGATTTAATTTCTAAATATTAATTTATTTTCCAACGCCTGCTCAGGCTCTGCTATGCCACAAATGAAAATCCTCGATTCACTACACCTCTCAATTATCTACATGCATACATCTCCTGTAGGAAAACTTTCACGAGCCCAATTGACAAGCTCTCATGCTAAAATCCCTCTACACTCAGGCATCATAAAACTAAAAGTGTAAAAAAAGGAGAAAATGGAAAATACAGTAAAGTTCCTTCCTCTTACCTTGCGTGCTCGTAGCAATGACTAAAACGGAGAAGGCTGTGACGATTAGCCGAAGACGAGTTCCCATCTCAACAATTGTATCAAAATTGTATTTGTAAGACAATAGCTGAACTTTGTTGTGTGAAGTGCAGGGAAACGAGTTTGAGTCTTCTCAACAATTGGGAAATGTTCAAGGCACAATTGGGAGATTTGGAGAGCTCCTTCGAGATGCGGAGTTGGGCAGGGACTGAGGGCACTTCTTCACTTCCACTGCCTTCTCTATCTTCTGCTCATAAAATAAAATATTTATAATCTCAACAACTCAAAATTCTCTGCGCCTCCTCCGACCAACAAGCTTACATTTGTGGATTGGGACATGGAAATGGAAGTAGTTTGTAATATGCAAATAATAGTTACAATTAGTTACATGCTACTCAAATTAAATTACATAGAAGTTCAACTGGCTCAATGTCTTAAGGCATTTTTAGGAAATTGTCCATAATATATTGAAATGGTTGTTGAATATTTAAGCCGGACTTGGAAAACTGAATAACCTAACAACACAGCAATCGGGATCAGGATCCGCGTTCTCTAGAAGCGTTGTACAAACACAAACTTACCTGCACTTGTACGCTGGACCAGACGAAACTTTTAGAGACAATTTTGATGTGTTATGGCATGGAATGCTCGCGATTGACACGTTGAACTATAATCATGCCGGATATTTTATTGGAAAGCCGATAGACCAGCGAACAAATGTTTTAGTAATTACTTGATGGGACGTTGATTTCCAGCACCTTCAGATACAGTGATTTCAACTAGAAAACTGAAACTTTTGACTTCTGGAACGCCAGTTTTCCAACGACGCATCAGGCCAGGCATGCGGGCCTCGCAGTAACCAGGGTAACTTTTGCCCACGCGCAAACCCCATTGGTATTACCCACTAAACCTGGGCGTGATTACATTGTACTAAGATTCAAGGCGTATTAAGTTCAAACCAAACTTTCCCAGGCAAAGCTAAAAATTGTTAGTCCTCGTGGAGGAGTCAGTGAAAAGATTGCCGTTCGAACCGCTAATAATCAATTTCGTTGCTAAACGCCAGTTTTAAGTTTTAGTTAGGTTAAACTGAATCTACTGAAAAACGACAAACCAAACCATGAATTTTTGAAATATCACGTAAAATCTTCTGGGGATTTGAGTTTATTGCGCTGTCTGTCTGTCAGTCCTTCGCCAATCTTTCGTATTTTAATAGCGCGTTCTACTTTCACGTTGGAAGCGCTATATTTTTCCATATACCTACGTGCTTATACATTATTACATGAAGCTTACATGAAGCACTTATTTACAACCACATACTTTATGCCTAAGCTTACTTTACCTACGACCATACTTTCTACAAAACATGGTGATACTGATCGCTACGAACGAAGTATTCCTTAACACTTGACAGCAGCATATTGTCCCTAGAAACGCAAAGGAAATTACAAATACATTATGCATACCTGGATCTTAGTACAATCTAATTTAGTTTTTATGTGATTGAGATTGAGATCCAGCATATCTATGGACTATCATAATAGTAAACTAGTACTTTTGATTTTCGATAAACACAAATTTTCCGAGTCGGCGAGTGTAACCGTGTACACAAGTATTTTTCCATAATCTTGATCTGATACAGTGAAGGCAGTTATCCTAGCCTAATAGTGGGCCTGTTACGCTTTATGCTAGCAATAATACATATGTAGTAAGATATGAGATAGAGGAGATGATAGGGCAATTTTACTCATGGACTCAGCTCAACTCTGAATCTGAATCAGAGAAACAAGCCAGCAGCAGAAAGTTAGAGGAAAAAGAAATTGTTGGGAGCTCAAGTAGACAAAAATAATAATAAGAGTCGAACCATAAAATGGAAGAAAATTGACAAATCATTTTGTGCTACTTGGTTACAGCTGCAGTCTACATAGCACGAGTGGGCAGCTATTAAAAGAACTGTGACCTAAACAGAAAAGGGAATTATTTCACCCAAGAAACCAAAAAGTGCATAAGACCGTCCATCCTTATCTTCTGCGTATGTACATAATGAATCCAAGCCACTATTTGTCCAATTTTCAGTAGATACACAGACTTTTCGTGTGATACAAAAAGCTTTTTTTTTCTCTATTTTTGAGTTACGTCTGACTTCATCCTGCTGCCCATTACCACTAATTCTGACCTGAACCTTTACATTTACATTACAATACGAGTGAAGACATTATTCAAGCATGGGATGTTTAGCGTTAGTTTCAATCCAATCTACTTTGTGTACTTTTGTTCCCAAGACGGAAGATTCGTAAGAAGATAGGCAGCCAAATAAAACGCATGAAATCGTTGCAGCCCACAACCCACTTGCTTACTTCCATTACTGTTCTAATTTCTAATGGAACGCCGAATGGCGTTAAGAAGGGAAGATACATACAACTGCAACAAAGTGCACACAAAACATGTGTATTCACAACTTTATCTAGCTTGAATATTGAGGATTTGTCGCTTCTTCAGACAATTACAAATTACAATCGAAAGAGCTGAAGAATTGTTTCTATTCTTATCCATATCATCATGTCATGAATCGTAAAATATCGTAATGTAATGTAAATTAATGTAAAATGGGTGGGTACTGACATAGCCGAAGCTCAATCAAGGTAGAGGGTTTGGAACTTTATTTTTGCGTTATGTAGGACAGTTATCAGTAGCTGATATGGACATTGAGACTGACTCAAGTCCTTTTCATATGTCCACTGACCCCACACTTGTCAAGGTAGATGCATCTTACTGGTTTTATTGCAGACCAGATACAGGTTAAACCTGACGCACCGTGCTCCAGCAGAACCAGTGACCTTAAGTGTGGGATACTGGGCCGTAACCAGACAGAGAGACAAATCGCCTTCCAGCCAACTGATAACTGAGCTGCAACTAGAGTACGTACTACTGTCCAAGCATTCTACAAATCGCAAGGCATGCAGTTTTAGGGAAAACCCTCGAGGAAATGCGACTGTAGGGAGGGATCGTACCAATTAGATCCAAACGAGGACTGGCCCATCAGATTGAGACTGTATGAGCCACGCCACGACTGCTCCCCTAAAATATCTTAATAACACTTATGAACGGGAAATAAAGTTCCCTACGAAAACGTTCCATCAAAGTTCTCTTTTAAAGCTTGGATCTGAAACCATAATTGAGGTTACGCTAGATTCCGTTAGATTTGACTGATTGATTTGACAATGTGTGATAGAATTGAAATTTCAATGATGTATAGTTAGCTCTGCCTGGCAGCGCAGCGCAGTCGGATTTGTATCAGACCAATCAATCTACCCGAGGACCGTTTACGAGGGAAAAAATTTCAAAGAAACTTTTTTGCTGTGAACTTTTCCGATGGTAATTATTCGTAGAACCCATAACTAACCCATATGCTACCCAATGCACAATTGAGAACGATCCAGCAATGCTCTAATGCCTTCTATTTATTACTTAACTAAGCCAACTCGCTGTGAAAGGTTCTGTTTGAATTATTATCTTACATAATCGAAGCAGAAATACTTGAGTGTCTTCAAATAAGGGACAAGCTGCTACCGAAGACAGTTTCTGCAACGAGGGTATAAGAGTTACATGCATCAATGTAGTGCACACAATTCCATCGCGCTGCAGTTACATCAGCGTTCAGTATTTTGCGCTGATTAATGGGCTGTTAGTTATATCAGCGTACAGTACTTTTACAGTAATTCGTGGGCTGCTACTACATCAGCGTCCAGTGCTTTGCACTAATTCATAGGCTGCTAGTATATCGACTTTCAGTGCTTTGCACTGATTTATGTGCTGCCACTAAGTTTTGTGGGCTGGGAAAAATGGCAAATTCCGGCTAGTTCCATTCATGTCATAGCTATTGTTGCTTGTTGTGTTACCATCGTCTTAATCTTAATATTGCTATAGATTGTCTAACGATGCCAGATATTCTGTCTAATAGTGTAAGCAGAAGATGACAAACCGACCACGACGGCTACGCAACGCTTGAAGTGCGCGTCTACAGATAAGCCAGGTTTCTAATTGTAATGATGAGCAAAATTCGATCTCTCATAAATTCCGTATTCTGTCATCTGTAATAATTGCACTTAGACAAAGTTAAGCACATTGCTTTTAAAATATGAAATATTTGCGCTAAAATAATACCCGTATTTTGCTAAGGAAGGTAGGGTAGGTTTTATATTCGCATTCGCAGTAAGTCTGTGCAATTTGAAAAACTTTAGCTTATTGTAAATCCATCCAGGAACGTGCTGAACTTGATGCGGGTCGAGCATTTTCGGCAGAGGAAGGCGATGCAATGCGGGCTGCAAGTTCCAAAAGCAATGCACCTAATCCGTTCTCGTGTGCAGTATTTCGTGATTCGCAATACTAAATATATTGATGACTCAGGTCAGGTGACGTGCTTATTCATGTGGTAACTTTTACCAGCGGTGGTGCAGCATTTATTGCGGTTAAATGGAAGATTCTGGTATTTTAATCCTAGTATAGCATCACATATATGTACAAAAAAATGTTTACAAAATTCAAAAAATCATTACAATTCTTGTGTTATACTCACATGTTATCCTTGTTGCTTTATACAAACGTGATTTCTCTTCTAAAAATCATTTAATAAATCAAACTTTTGGTAAACTATTATATTTATCGGATTGAGTCGTTTTGCTCATGATTTTTCAAAAGGGAATATTAACTCACCTGTATATTAACTTCAAAATTTTCCTTCTGGTTGACCTAACTCTCCGAAGATTCCGAAGAATAGACTTGGCGCAGCTTAAGGAGGCATAGGACATACAGGAACGTAAAGTGTTAGAATTAGAAACTGCAGTAGTATTCCACCGTATATCAAATGAATTTTGAGAGTTCAGTCAGACAAAGTACATCATATTCAAGCCCCAACAGCCGTCAACACAATAGTGTTCACTTTATCAATTCGATGGTTATTCATTGGTTGCAATGCAGTTATGCACATTTATTTCCATTAAGTAGTGATTTCACATCTATTTTTCGTTTCCTTAGACAGGTAATTCATTAGTTATAGTAAAGTAGGTGGTTAAATCGTAAGTAGATAACCTTTTAACTGTGCAATTTGTTGCTGTACTTATATGAATATTATAAGACTTCCTTGAGACGATTACATTCTAACATTAACTTCGACAGCCGTGCCACATTCATAATTGTAAACATCATGCACCAAAATATTCCAGCACCCGATCACAACTCAGAGCTTAATCTGCATCCGAAAAGGGAGAATTTGAGCCAAGCTCCATCGAGGACTTGGACATGGAGTTTTGTCCAGGAGTAGACAAGGTGGAGTCTGAAAGACAAACAAAATTCCAAATTAGACAATTCGCCTAAAAAAAAAAGACCAATAATCCGCGAGCAATTAACCAATTCTTACTTTGTGAGCTCTGTGCCATACAATTATTGTAATTTGGCCATGGCATTTAGAAAATCATACACTTGAGCGGAACCGTGTACGCAAGATTTCATTGGTTCACATGCTTACCAGTAGAGGACTTGAGAGACTCAATTCTCCAATGGAGTTCTTCATTATAAAGATGAAGTCTATCATTTTCAGTCACTACGAGTGTCATGCTCTCTTCCATCGACTGGTACTTGCCCAGAAGACTGCTTTTATCCCCTCGAGTCTTCTCCAATTGCGCCTCCAAGTCTTCGACTTTGGCAAGGAGAGCGTGGTTTTGATCCTTGACATCCGAAAGGTTCTCCGCCAGCTCCTTGTACACGAGCAGCTCTCGACGTAAATCTTTTATTTCTTGATTCCGTATTTCAATGACTACTTCCAGTGAGTTGATCTCCTTATGCAATACTTCACAAGGTGTCTGGAATAGTGCAATGTTTTATTAGAATTAACGACTTCAAAATACTTTGGATATCCACTTGAAACATTGGAGAACGCCACCGCTACTTTAAGGTACCGCTACTTTACTTAACTTAAAAACGTTAAGGCATGGCTGATCTGAAAGGATGAAGCATTTGTTATTACTATCCGCAAATCAGCGCGTTTTATGTTTTAGAAAACGAGCATTTACTGGTTACGTCACGAGACGGATTCCGAATCAGACTTTGCCTTATTCCATCGATGATAGAACAGAACATCTCACCTGCTTAGTATAAGAAATCATCTGCTCCTTGTGCTTTCGCTTCATTGCATCTAAGTTGAGACGGTAGGCGGCGTCCAGTTGTTCCATTTCCTGCCTGTGCTTACGTTTCAAATCCTCCAAATCTTCAACATGATGATCTTTCACTGCAACAAATTATTATCATTCATAATTTGAAATCATGGCTTCATTTAATATTATCAAGTCCCAGTTCAAGCGGGGTCAGAGATCTTTTAACAACGAAATATTTTATAGACTTACGCTCAGAAAAGTTATCCTCAAAGTTGCAAGCTTGCTCTCTCATTTCAAACTCATGTTTCTTCATCAATGAGTTCAGCTCTTCTTTTGTACATTCTCGCTCACGTCCGAATTCCAAACGGAGAGCCTGGACTTCCTTCAGCCTCGCTGTGGCTGTTAAAATTTTAAAATAAATATCAACAATTAACATGATTGTATAACACAACCAAAAACTTCAGAATACACAAAATGGATTTGCAGTACTCCAGTCTCTGTAAAAACAATTGTAGGAGAATGTTTACTCGAATATAGTACACTGACCCAAATCTTGTTCTTTCGTCTGGATTCCCTCTTGAACTTGCTTCAACTTCTCAACAATTGCCTTGTTCTAGAAGAAAAAAGTAAATTAAAATTAGCATTTAATACTGTAGGTACAAGGTAAAGCTTAAGAAGATCAGCCACAATTCAACTCCAGCTCATTCACTTGAAAGCCTATAATCATTAATCATCCCACGCATAACAAACGCACAGACATGTTGCTGGCAGTTACTTGACACCACGTCCGAGTTAAAGCTGACCCGTGCGAACTCAAGCAGGAAATTAAACACATATCCGTCTATATTGTCTTTATGAAATTATCAAATACTCAATACAATTGTGCAATTGTCAGAATTACACATTACGTATAAAATATTTCATCTCCTGTCACATAATAACATTTCAATTGCTTACGGAAATGCCAGCTCTACCCACAGTGATCTTACGTATCAACACCATAAAAGTCTCTAATAAGTTATGCGCTACAAGCCTAACAATGTTGTCTTGAATTAAACGAGAATTCCTAAATGGGAGCCAAACAACAAATCGTAGAAATAGTAGTACACACACAGTCAAGGAAAGCACGCTCTGCGAATAGTATATACAGGTGATCCAGTGTTGTGCAGGTTATAATTATTCTGCCAATTGATGCCTTGTTGAAACAAGCAACGCCATTTCTTTTTAATATGGCTAAACATATAAATGTCAAACAAGACAGTTCAACGCCCAAGCCGTACCACATGTCTGTAATAACTTGCTCATAGTTTTTGGGAAAATCTAGGATTGCCAATTCGCTTATGCTTATTACGGACAGAATTTGGGTTAACTACACCACAAACTCAGTAGTTTTGCATATAATTTGCTTACCGTTAGTGCCAACTAACTACACACTTGAAGAAATTGAAGAGCTTACACTTTAAGTTACATAAAAAGCTCGAGTTATTTATGTAACACCGCCAGGTTTGGTGTACTTATGGGAAGAATGACAGAAATGCTAGTCATATTTTTGGTCAAGATATTTTGTAACATCATTGTCAAATACTGTTCTTTTTTGCAATATTGCTCGAAGTCTTTAACAGTAAAGTCTGCACAAGCAAATACAAAATACCTACAAGCAACTTTATTTGCCGCACATTGTATTTGCGAACAAAAGAAAAGGCGAAACCTCATTAATTTCCTAAACCGAACTGTCACGTGTAAGAGCATGAGATGATTGATGGTTGAGTAATCAGAAAGTCATAACTGTAGGCGTAATTACCTGGAGATCAAGGTACTGGGCCACGACGGACATGGACTCAAACCCAGCATTCGAGTGCTTCAGTTGTTCCACATGGAATTTCAACTGCTCTGGAATAGGGGCGAGATTATCCAGCTGCTCCTGAAGCTCGTATACGCGGTGCCCTAACTGATGAAGCTGTTCCTTTAAAAGGGTATTCTCTGAAATTAGGGCATTATGGTTTTGGTTATGACTGTTGTTGGTATGGAGATTGCGATGGACCATCTGATTATTGTTAGTATGCATAGACGAAGCAGGTCCCTGGTGTGAAGGGTCTATGAGGCGATCTCTAGTTCCGCTGCCCACGGTAGGAATGGAAACAGTGTTTACAGAGTGGCTACGACTATTCTTAACTGGCATCTGAAGCCCATCATACGCCAGGCGATTTCCGGTGTAGCGGCCATTCAGAGCAGAACTACCTGCCGTTGTAGCTGGGCCAGTTCCATCGACGGATGAGGCCTTGCCAAGCGGTCCGAGTCGGTTGCGATCTAAAAAACGAGGGAAAGTCGAAATTAGAATATAAGATGCTTAAACATGTAGCAAAATACCTAAACTTTACCAATTTCAGACTGGGTGGTTGTACCAATTGTTTTACCAGAATATGCTCCCGAAAAACGATAAAATCTTAAACCAAACTGCTTGTAGAACGAATTAATCGATACTACTGCGTGCTTCCTGTGGGAACTCTTCATGAATCGTTGCCACTGGCCATCTTCCAAATCCAGATCTAGCTCTGGCTGTTATTACATAACGTAATCAGTGAAATGAAAAGGATGAACATAATCTTTTTTATCTGAGCAGATAGAATAGACAATACATGTCGTACTCCTAATTCCACAGAGATTTAAATTTACTACTTCCGTTTCCTGATTAGCACTTGAACAGCCGGTACCTCGATATTTGTCTAGCTTGAAATTAACATGTGGTTGCCATTTACCATTTTTATCCACGTTTTAATTGCACAGTTATATGGCTTTATGGTAGGATATGAATGTAAACAACTCGTTTTTAGTTTGCTTCATAATGGGTATCCCATGTAGCCTTTTCCCATTTTCATGTATTTTCAGCAATGCTTCGACTGTTTGTGTAAAAGGAATTTAAAAATAGGTAAAAGTGTGGAATGGATTTGGAATATAAAAAAAAATACAAGGACGAATTCCACATTCAATTTCTGTTAAAATGCCGAACAGGTTCTTTTAGGGCCTCATAGGGTTCCCTTTCACTAATTCAATTAAGACAAAACTGTAATGTGATGTATATCCGTAATTAATAGGATGCGGAATTGGCTGGCTCGGACACAGTGAGTGAGTCCGTCTGTTTCCCAAGCCTAAACTCAACCCAGCCCAGCCCATACAAAACAGGCATTCTTTCCTATTGAATACCGAGCCTTGCCGTATTAGTGTATCATTTGCAGTTCTTTCAACACAATCCAAGAACATCAGCCATGCATGCAGAATGTGTATCAACTTAGTATGCTTATCAATAGGATTTCTGAGGCTTTTCGTAATTAGTACACAGAGCATCAGTGGGGAATACACGGCAGGAAGGATATCCAAATTACATGAAACCGTTATGAGCGGGTTTCACCTGATACCAATGCACAGTCATGCGAGATTTTTGGGCTTTAATCGCCAAAAAATTCACTGAACTTTAGAATAAAATCCACTTTGTTATAAGTCCAAGTTTTTAGGTCCGGGCAGAGTTGCTCACAGCGAGTATTGTGCTAATAACTTTTACATGCAAGAAATCTTTAAGATGAGGAGCACACAGGGTTTCTCCGTAAGGCAAGCGGCTGTCTAACCCGCTGTGAGCATCTCCGAAAAATCCATACAACTAATAATGCACCCTCTCCGTTACCTGATGAACACAACTCTTCGTCACTATGAGTTCGATTCTCGTTTGGAGTGTGATTGCGTGAAGTTGCCGGTGTGATTCCATATTGATCCGAGTCGGAACATAACCCAGTGTCTGAAGTATTCACACTCTTCTGACTGCCATCTTCAAAGTTGTCATGATGTTCAATTGTGAACGTGTCCGTGCTCTTGTGATGATCCTGGTCCGATGAAAACTTTAGAAGGGTTTCCGGTGAGAAATCCACAAAATCGTCCCGGTGGTCATTATCATCCAAGTTTTGGGAAGAGCGACTATCAAACCCACTCGAGCTGCTTATCGGCGAAGTCTGACTCAGGTGACCGTCCCAATCCTTGATGTCTTTGCCCCAAACACTGGAGAAATGCCAATCCTCGGGATCACCCCCATCATCCCGATTCGGGAAGAGTAGAAAACCGGAACTTTTGGAAGACACGCTCTCCTTATCCTCTGACGTTGTGGCCAGCAGAGACTGATTCAATTCACAACTGGCAACTAACCTGGAGAGCTTCTTCACCCGAATCTTGGGTTTATCTTTCTTGGATTTTTTGGATTCACCAGCTTTGTTCTTCCAACAAAACATGTTTTCGAGGTGTAGCTTCTTCAGTTGTTCACAGTTCAAACCACAACAACTCACACAGAACTTAGGAGCCTCTTCTGCTCAGGCTGAGAGCACAAAGAACACTGATAATGGTAGTCGTCATTATTAAAGCCCAGAGCTCACGTCATAAGTGGATCAGAATTGAGAATCAAACAGTTAATCTGGCAGATATTTTTATGAGTCTTTTATACAGTAGCCCAGCCAGTCGACTCGCCTGCAAACTGCACGACGGCCAGTTCTAGGGCTTCTTCCCTCTTCGTAACATGGCAAATTGAGAATGCCAATTATCTCCCACCTTCTTCATGTCTCCCTATCCGCGTACTACCAAGTCAATGACCATTTCTACTTTTATATAGACTCAAAACTCAAAGGGAAGTCCGTGCAGGAGGAAAGGAAGGAACTAAGACGGTCTTGGACGGACACAGACAGGACAACAGGAGCTTCACTTTCAACAGTCACTTTGCCTATGCCGTCTCTCTTCCTGGGACCATTCGTCTTTTCTATTCAAAAACTTGGAGCTCTAATGCCCCTGGCTTCCTACACCAACTTCCATTTAAAGCCGTCAACTTCACAAGTGACAAAGCAGAGAGTGACAAGGTGTAATAGGCAAAGATTCCTATCGCAGCTCATTGGCAAACTATTTTTTTTGCATCTTCTTCAGCAGCTCACCAACGAGGTGAGAAGACACAAAAGAAAACAAACCAAACCACTCAGGATTCTACGACGTGTTGTTTGTGAGGCTCCTGCATACCAAGGCAAATTAATTACTTGGCTGCATATTTTTAGAAATTCATTTTTAACAGAGTTTCAGAGTTTCAGCAGTTGCGTGATCAACTCTGAGAACAAACTTTACTTTAGGCTAGGCTGTAGGTACTTAAAATTATGGCCTACACATGCAAGTCAAGTAATTTACAATCATCGTGATTCCAGTTTGAAATTAATTGCAATAAATATTTTTGTATATACTTATTTATTATTTAACATGCAATGGAGTCTTCATTGTCTCAAGCTCTGCGGCTTGCCATGTTCTGTTATTCTTTGAAAAATATCTACCTATTTATCTACTCCAATTAATTAGCGGACAAGGCATCATGTGCTAAACTTCTGAATGTTAATCTTTTAATCAATAGAAAAAAGGGAAAACTTGAAAGACACTTTTATTTTTATTCTGCGGAAACCGCTTATCTTTGCATAATCCCACTATTTACACAAAATTAAATGGATTTCTAAAGACAGAACCACAAGAAATTGTAACTTATACCGAGACAGTGGAGATTTAGCCCCAAGACAACTCAATTATCATCTCAGCCTGCAGATTCTGAAGAAACTTGAATGAGAGGGGATGAAGCAAAACCACGACAACTTCAAAACATAAACGAGACTGACATAATGAATTTAAGGGAAAAAACTCACAGGATCACATTGGCATGTAAAACAAACATAAACTTGTATAAAAAATATAGCACCCTCATATTTCATTCAGAATGCAATGCATGCTCTGTAGTACTTTGTACATCGTACAAGTAATAAGAAAATGCTTGTATATGATTAAGTGCCTGTTTAGGCTGCCAGGCATAGAGAAGGCAGCCTGGTGTTAAAGTACATACACAAGTATTATTCGCAAACAGCTCCATATTTTTGACAAGCAAAAACATTCAATTTTTGGTCATGTTCATGAACGATCAATAATCTTCTCGCTTTCTCTATTTGCCAAGGTCAGGGTTATGTCAACCAAAAGTCAGACGTCACAGATCACAGCTCTTCACTTGGGAAGAAAATTCGTAAATTCAAGGTCTAGGGACTCACGACACCGAATTGTCTTGTTTAATTATGAAATGTGCGGAAAACTAGAAATGGTCAAAGACTGCCAAAAATGGGCAACGGGTTGGACCCACAAACTAATTGTAGGTATTAAGGCAATAATTACACAAACCAGACTCTGAGAAAAATATGCTAATGTTCAGAGCAGAACCACACTACACATTTCACCAGAAGACTGCAACTTCAATAGAATCGGAAATGAGGTTTTGAAGATCACGACTTAGCCAAGTGAAGATTACATATGAACTGAGTCGTAGAATCAAAAGAAAAAATCCTGTGTCTCATCTCACGAGCGAACAGGTAGAGACTGAAGAAGTTAGTAGAAACTACAAACTGATTCTGAAGCCAGGTTCCTCGTCTTGTTGGCCTGCAGCATGTTCTTGCAGACCAGCCGAGGTGTTTGGGAAAATGACTTTACTATATGTACTCTTCTGCTTCAAGAATTTGACACACATTAATGTGTTATAATGAATGCAGGAGAGCCTGAATTGAGTGGCCAGGAAGGATTGGATTCTGAATTAAAAGCGTGAGAGCGTCACTCCAAATATCTTTTGTATATCTCTCCTCACGTGACTAATAATACGAATCAACTTCATTTAAGATCAACGTAGGGCCACAAAGTATTACTATTTAGAAATGCAACGCATTGCAATGCAAGGAATTATGAAGGAATACTTTGAGCATCTAATCTCTGCCCCTCGACCTAAATCCTGACTCTTTCCTCAATCTCCGAAGCTGATTATTAATAACGAGACTGTTACCCGATCTACGATCCGGGGGAAAGGTCAAGGGTCAAAGAAAACTCCGACGCGATGACCCCAAAAA